>JAKUAT010000011.1:0-272784 GCA_030566755.1 Entelexis tilneyi | reverse complement strand
ACACGATGCGTCAACTTGATCTCTGGGGACACCTCAGCGAAATTGATGTCCTCAGTGTTGGCCAGCAGAGCGACTACAAGGCGTTCATTGAAGAGCTTGTGATAGCTTTGCGAACCAACCGGTTGACATCGGAGGAGCTTATGGCGAAAGTTGGAACGAACGTGCGCGAAATCTTCGGTTTGCCTGATCCGCTTCCTGGAACCCTCGTCGAGCTGAACGTTGGTCGTGGTGTTGAGCGCGTTGAGCTTGCCGGTACCCTAGTGTCTCTTGAAGGGCATCTGGTGGAGACATCGCGCGCAAGGGGCCGCGATCTGTTGGCAGAGGATCACCACGTAGAGCCCGCGGCCTTAACTTCTGCAGGCTCACGTACACCGAAGCGCTCAGCAAAATCGGATCTGCGTCGTCCATCCTTTGCACCCTCGACTGCGGGTACACCAGCGCCTGCAACGCCGCGTCAGCCGCGCCAGTCTTTCACTGGCCTTGACGTGGAGCGCCCTCTGTCGCGAGAGCGCGAGCCTATCTCGCGTGCGCATCTCAAGGAACAACTGCGTCAGAACCCGTTTTTGCGCCAATCTGTCACGTCTGTGCATCAGTTCTCGCGTCGCAACTTGCATGAGCTATTCGATCTGGCACAGGAGATGCGACTGGCTGTTGAGCGTCGTGGTGGCATGGATCTCCTGAATGGCCGCGTTTTGGCGACAATGTTTTACGAGCCTTCGACTCGCACGCAGTCGTCCTTTGACGCAGCCATGCAGCGACTTGGAGGTCGCGTGATCCCCATTTCGGTTGCAAACTCGAGTGTGAAGAAGGGCGAGACACTTCAAGACACGTTACGCACTATGGCTTCGTACTCGGATGCGCTGGTACTAAGACACCCTGATCCAGAATCAATTCGCACAGCAACGCGCTTCTTGAACGTGCCTGTGATTAATGGTGGAAACGGACCGGAGGAACACCCTACGCAGGCGTTCCTGGATCTTTTCACGATTAGGGAGGAGCTTGGCAGTGTGAATGGGTTAACAATCACATTCATGGGCGATCTCAAGTACGGACGAACGGTACACTCGCTTGTGCAGCTTCTGGGCTACTATAACATCCGTATCCAGCTCGTTTCGCCGAAGGCTTTGGAGCTTCCCAATGAGTTCCGTTCGCTTATGAACTCGCAGGGCAAGTTGAAGGCCGAGAGCGAGGAGCTCACGGATGAGATCCTTGCAGATACGGATGTTTTGTACTGCACGCGTGTGCAAAAGGAACGTTTCGCCTCAGAGGAGGAGTACGAGCGTCTTGCCAATGTTTACCGCGTTGATAACGCTGTGCTTGCGAAGTGCAAGACTCATATGTGCATTTTGCACCCACTGCCGAGGAATGCTGAGATTGCTGAGGAGGTCGATTTCGATCATCGTGCCGCATACTTCCGCCAGATGCGGTACGGTCTATACGTGCGAATGGCACTGCTGCTAATGGTTATTGGTGTTGATTTTTAAAAACATAGAAACAGTTAGTTGATTTGGTTATTTTACCATTGCATTAGTATATTTATTCGTATTTATTTTGTATATTTATTTTGTGTATTTATTTGTGCATTTATTTTGTGTTTATATCTTTGTTTACTTTCACAACTTCGTATCCCTCTCATTGTAAGTACAATTTCATCAACGTTTTCGTTTGTATTCAAAAAGGATGGTGTTTGCTAGCGTGGATCCGCTAACAAGGAGGTTTACACACTTTGTCCCGTAGCCTGGAGGCCAAAGATTTCTTAACATGCGCAAAATCTTGGTAAGAGAGCCCAACTGCTGAGAGAGCCTTTTTTCATAGGCTGTGTGGTTACATAATTTTTTTCTGTCTAAACAGGGAGAAGGATGCCAAGCGGAATTCGTCGAAGACGCGCTGCGCGCAGCGGCGACAAGGCTGTTGTCAAAAAACGATCCCGTTGTGAGAACAAGAACCGCGTGAATCGCAAGTTGCAACTCGAAAATCCCATCATTGCCGCCAATTGGGACCCGAAACTGACTTTGGCCGAAAACTATGAGAGGCTTGGTCTAGCAGCACACCTTCAGAAAACAGCCGGCGGCGCCTCTTCGGCCACGAATGAGGCAGTGATCAAAAGTGATACTGTCAAAGTCGCTCGAATCTTGCGCAACCCGGACGGCTCAACTAGAATAGAGTACCCAGAAGAGCCTGATCTGGACGAGCCCCTCCCGCCCAAAGAGGCGAAAACGGATGTTGTAAGACAGCTTGAGGAGCTTGCAACTCAGAAGGTGAAGGCGCCAAGTCGCCAGAGCTCTGAGGAGAAGGAGTGGCTAGCGGAATTGCTCGCCAAGCATGGCGAAGACTACAAAGCCATGCAATGGGATAAACGGCTCAACCCACTGCAGCACAGTGCCGGTTCGCTGAAAAAACGCTTTCGCGAGTTCCACGCGAATCAGTAAGGTATTTATTCGCGCGTAAGCTTCTCGAAGTCAGGTTAACGCATAGGTGGCCTGAACAGACTAGCCGTTCTGTTCATTGGCAGCTTTGTGTTGAGCAAACTTGCCATAATGCGAAGCAAAAGCTTGTAGTTTGACTAATTTAACAATGTTATCTGAACTGCGCTAAAGCTCGGAGATGGCGTGATATGAAACGGTCTCCGTAGTAGCCTTAATAGTCATAGCCGTGCCAGCTCCCACAAAGAAAACGTTACCGCTTTTATACTGCAGTTCTTTGCCTTCAGAAGCGATGATGCCTTCGCCCTCAGTCACGATGAATACGGTTGGACCAGAGAGCTCAGAAAGGTGAGTTTCCTCGCCAGCCGAAGCCTGCTGCTGCAAAACAGCGAACTCTTCAATGGGCGGATCAAACAGCTTTGCTATTCCACCAGACGCCTGAGGGAACGGCTTCGGCACCATCTTTTGTTCCTCTACGGGCGCACACGTGTAAGTGAGCATGTCAACAAGCGTCGGCACGTCCTTGAATTTTGGCGTGAAACCAGCCCGCACTACATTGTCACTGGCGGCCATGCACTCGATAATGTCACCACTGATATAGGCATGTGGATCCTTCGCACGAAGGAACATGCCCTCACCTGCGTGGAGCTGCACGTAGTTAAGCATGAGCCCGCCACAAAATAGACCGATATCCTTGGGAAATTGCTTGTCCACGCGGACAAGCAAATCAGCGAGCGGTGTTCCACCGCCAGCAGAGAGACCACCCGCGAACTCAGTCTTCTCGCTAGCAGCGCGCTTCGCAAGCGCCGGTGCAAGGCGCTCCACCACGCTGTCACTCGCCGTCATCACAGCGGAGAAAAGGCTTTTTAGTGCTTTCTTCGGGTTCGTGTCACGTTGCTCTTTGAACTCGTTAACCACAGCGGGCGTCACGAGCTCTGCGAATTCCGGCACGGTGTCAAGAAACCCAGCAATCTCCTTTAGCGGGCGAAAGCCACAGAAACCCTCAAAGTCAGTAAGTGCGATTGCCATTTCGGGCTTGTGGTTGGCATCTGGATAGTTTTTGGGATCACGCTCATGGAGGACCTTTCCAAGTGCTTTGTCTGGGTGTGCCTGAATGCTCAACGCCTTGCGGATCGATAGGACCTTAAAGAGGTACGGAAGCTCGCCCGAGCCAAATCGGTCAATGACCTTCTTGCCAAGTGCGTCCGGGTATTTTTCGCAAATTTCACGGAGGTTTAGAGAATCGAAGCCTCCGTAAAGAGGCCGCGAGGCAAGCTTTGGGTGCGAACCCATCCACAGCTCTGCGTAAGGGGTAGCTTTGTCCGTTGTGTTTGGGTCAGCAGACTCAACGTACTGAGCCACAAGCGACTCATCACCGAGTTTGCCCCAGTCGTAGCTCTGATAGCCACAGTGCAGCTGGAAGATCATAGTGGTGTAAATAGAAACCGTGTGACACGCCGCGCTCGCGTTGCACACAGGACACCTCACCCTGTGTGCACGTGACGTGATGGGGCTCGCGTTTCGCGGATAATGCGGAACGCGGTTAACGTGACTGGAGCGCTTTGAATGTCGATAGCCCGCGCGAATACAGCTCGCTCCTGCAGATGATGCACCCTGCTGCAGGGTCAAGTGATCAGCAAGGGCCAGTGGCTACAGAATTCACGTATTCGCGTAGCGGCAATGTTATTTCGAAGGCTGCACGCGTCCAAGGCGCTCAATTCGTCGTGAATCAGGGCTCCAGTTTCATTGGTCCTAATGTGGAAGTCCACGCCGAGCGCAACAACGGGAAGCCGATAATCAGCTGGGGCCGTCACGTCATTCTCGATGCGGGCGCGCACCTCTGGCCAGCAGAGCGTAACGGCACTTACTATCCTTTGATCCTTGGCGCGCACGTATATGTTGGCCCGAGAACACGCGTCGAAGCAGCGTCGATCGGGTCGCATGTGGCCATTGGCCAAAATTGCTCAATCGGGCGCTTTGCCATAGTAAAAGACTGCGTCATTGTCCCCCCAGATACGATCATACCGCCGTTTGCCGTTGTGGGTCCGCTCACAAACGGCGCAACGGGCGCGGAGCTACCTGAGAGTGCGCAAGAAGTCATTGATTTCTACTGCGAGCAGTTGTACAACGGCGTGCGTGCCCCCTTTCCCGAATTTGACGAATGAAAACGAAGCCCACTACGTAGGCCGTGCATAAGCCGTGGGGAATATGCCCTGTTCACCATTGAGCACACCGGCTGTCCAGCCGCCATTGTCTTCACCAACAATCGTAATTACGTCGTTAGTCCGAATAGATAGCTGGCCCTCGCTCCCATCGAAATCGTAAAGCGCAATCATCTTGCGATCCTTTGAGCCGCGCGATGGTGGCGGAGGTGGTGGCGCTCCTCCAACTCCAGCATCGCTTCCGCCAAAAAGAATGTCAACATAAGACGCTGGAACGAGCCCGTCACCATGATCCGTGCTGAGTCTCACCCAGCCGCTACCATCGTCACCAGCAATCAACGTAAGAACAGAGCCAGAGTGCACGCTGAGCTCGCCTGGCCCACCGGACTCAAAGTCGTAAAGCACACGCGCCTTCATGGAGCCGTCATCATCGCCGCCATGCTTAAGAGACGCGCGCGCAAGCAGCGATGTTAGCCCAAGCGAGCGATGTGTATGTCCTGCACCGCCACCATCATTTACGACCTCCACGACCTCCTTCTTTTTCCCGAATATTGTACGGTGCGTCTTAACACGCGTCTGGGGGACGTGCGACATATCGACGGCGGCCGTTGCCGCTTCAATGGCCTCAATCTCAACCTCAATCTCAAGTCGCGAAGTCTCTGCCTCTATGAGTTTTTTGAGGCCGCTCGCCTCAGCACGCAACAAAGGCGCCGACTGTGAAGCTGGCATGCTGGTGAAATCGGCACTCTGCACTCCCTGCTTTGCCTGCTCAAACACTTTAAGTGCTTGCTGGCTCTCAGCCGTCGCTGTAACGCTTCGCGTGTTAGCTTCGTTCAGTCGTGCTGCAAGGTATCGTTGCGCCTCCTCGGTCTTCGAGAACATTTCGTCGCTATCGTGCCAGATCGGGCTTGGCTCAAACAGAAAGTCCGACGGATCGTGCCATTGCATTGCGTTCGCATTGTGCTCCACAAACATGTGGCTGTCAAGCTTTGGATCGTTGCGCCCGATAGTCTTCAGAACCGCATCGAGCGCGTCACTACAGTTGCTAAGGCACTGGCGCTCAAAAACACCCGCATTAGTGAGTATATGGTTTGTCTGCGCGATGCGCGCCTCGTTGAGTCGCTGCATCGCATCGAGCAGCTCGGGCAAATCGTCGTGGTAATATTTGTCTTTCATACGATTTGCAATATTGATTTGCACAAGGTAGCTGTTTTTGGCGTTATGCATCTCATGCTCGCGAGCGTCGATGCTCTTTTTAGATTTAGCACGAGCCGCCTCGAGTGCCTCACAAGTTGCATCATAATGGTGTTTTGCCTTCTTGAGGTTATGGTAGATCTTATCGCGGCGCTCCTCGATCGTCTCATAAAACTTGCGGTAGTACTGTGATAGCTCCTTGAACCGCGATTGTGTGCTCGCCAACTCGTCCCGCACCTTATGAGCAAACTCGTCCGCAAGCGCACGCCGCTCCGTAGCCATATGCTCAGTCTGGTTAAGTGTTTCTGTCCACGCCTGTAAACTCATATTTTCCAGCGAACCTGGTGTCGTGAGTGGGTGCTCACCGACGCTAACAGCCGCGGTTACGCTGGCCTTCTTTGCGAAGTGCTTCGACGCGAGTGACTGTAGCTTCTGGGCAGCTTCGCGCTCAATCGCTGCACGCTCTTTGTAAAAGTCCGCAACATCGTCGAGCCATTCAATTCCACGCTCGACCCAAGATGCGGTCTGTTTGTACCCGTCGAGCACACCGTCACCTACGGACATTGCGTGGAGGTGCGGGCGATGAACGCTAGTTACTTGTCGTGGGGTCGCGACTAAGTGTCACACACAACCTGCAGAGCTTGGACGAGGCGTCGTCGAGCTTGGCGCTAGCTTGCGCACTATTATGGCACTTTTTGTTAATATGCTCGGGAGCTTTAAAGTGTCCGCACTATATCATATAAACAGTGAGGAGTAGTGGTTTTCAAATCTTATGACAACCTTCACTGAGAGGGCGCGAAGCATTCTGCACACCCACTGTAACACTAGCATTGCACTCTATCAACTGGACACCAGTATGTATATTTGGTCGGCCCGGACCGGACCCTTCATTTCCCTCGTAAGTGTGCTCTAATAATTGTGTGTGTGCGACAATAGTGTCTAGCGCGCACCTGACATGCGTCCTTCGTAGGAACCCGTTACAGCACTAACTGGCGAGTTTGGTCATGCGGATGTAGAGTCACACAGCAAACGTCCCACCATAGCGCGAGCGCCTTCTCCCCTTGTTGTCGCACGCACAAACATTCTTGATCCACTTGTATCCAGTTAATGTCGTTCGACTTCAGCGCACTTGCTCAGCAGTTCGTCCAGGTCTACTACCAACAGTTTGAGGCCGACCGCTCTACCCTCATCTCGTTGTACCGAGACACCTCCATGATGACGTTCGAGACCAACCAGGTTCAGGGCGCTCAGGCCATTGTACAGAAGCTCGTGGAGCTCCCGTTCCAGAAAGTCCAGCACCAGATATCCACGCTTGACGCACAGCCTGGTACGCCAGGCCAACGTGATGTTATTGTCATGGTCACGGGCCAGCTCATTATCGACGACGAGCAGCACCCGAAAGGCTACACACAAGTCTTCCACCTAGTACCTGAGGGTGACCAATATTTTGTTCACAACGATATTTTCCGTCTTGTACTTGGATCGTAAATTAGCTAGTTTCGCTTTTGACCGTCTATGCCTATTCACGCTTGTGTGCTGCATTCAATGGTGTTCCAGTGCTGCAGCTGCCAATGCCGCAGACTATACTGGCTAGTGTTGAAGGCCTTGAGAAGGAGTTGCTTAAGGGGAGCCACTATGCTGCTCGCGCAGTGCCCAAAACCACCAACAGTCATCGTAGTTCCACCTCAAAAGGGGTCAAAGAAAGTCATCAATTGAGGGGTGTAATTGATAGTTGCTTCACTTATTGTGACTATAAGCGTCTCTATATCGTACTGTAGCATACGCGCGACTCTAGATCACATTTTCATAAAAAGTTTTATCAACAGGGTCTGCGCTCAAACAGACGTTTGTTGTTTCTTTCAAAAGTTCTAGACACGGCCGAAGACACGTCAAGTCTTCGTGAGCGGCCGATTCTAGGCGAGCCTTGTCCGTAGTTTTCCATCAGTCGCTGCCCTTGGCAAATATGGACTACTCGTCTTGCCAAAAGTGACGAAATTCTAGTGTATTTAGTCGCAACTTGCAGCACATGGGCAGCGAGCTCGTCAGTCGGTCGGTGCTTCTCTTCAGCATAGAAGCGTGCAAGTGAGCCGCCTGCGGTCACTTAGCGTCGAACCCATTCTTATAATTCTCTAGGCGAGCGTACTACTGAGTGAGGAAGCTGGCAAAACACCCAACGCAAGCAATCGCAAAAAGACACAGCAAATCCTCTCTCTAAATTTCGCAAAAATGAGACCCCGTCGAGAGTCTTTGCGTGCATGGCGCTCATTGTGAAACCGTGCAAATGCTCTCTGCTTTCGGCGCGAAGCAGTCACGTATTTCACAGGCCCTTGCCCAGGAACTTCGCCCACCACAGCCGGCTGCTGTTGCGTGTTGTGGTCTCGGGCTACGGCGTGTACCTGAAAAATCTCGTCCAAGAACAAGACATTAAGCAGAGACCAATGACACAAGAGCCGCCGCCAAAGCCAGCACGTAGGCCTATACGTCCACAGAAAGAGTCTCAGCTTGGAGTCTCTGGTGAATTCGACTTTGACGTGAATGTGCGGAGCAACGATGAGGACGACAGGCAAACGGAGCCGGAGGGGTCGCCATCAAACCCCATCACGGATCCTGAAATTTCGAAGTCTCCCGCTGATGAGGCTACGTCTGACACGACTCTGCCTGCGCTGCCCCCACAGCGCCCCCCCACACGGCCCAAGTCGCGAAACATTCACATCCAACCCGCGCCTGCGGATCCTCCTGAGGTGCGAGAGAAGACAGATCTGGCTACAGAGCTTGAGGCCTTGGACAAACCTGGAGCCGCTGAGGACAGAGTTGCAGTCGAGCGCTTCAAAGCGACTGAGACCAAGCTGGATGCAGAGGGGCCAGGCGGTCCCACAGCTGCGCAGCTTCGCTACCCGTCTCTCGGACCCCAGAAGGTCTACCAAGGTAACCCATCCCCTCCCCCCAAACCACCAACGAGACCAGCAAGGCGACCCAGAACCTCAGAAGCCGCAGACGACACCGAATATAAACGTGACAATCAATTCAAAGAGACTACTGACGAAAGCCAAGATTCTGAAGGTGCCAAAACTGGGCCAAGCCCGTACAATTCTGCGAACGCCACTGGCGCCGGCAATGGTGTGAGGACTGGTTCTTCACCATCTGAGCTTGCGCCAATAGCCAAGGAGACACGCAGAGACTTTACGAAGCCGCTCGATCGCTCTTTTGTGGAATCTGAAGAGAGCCAAATTTCATCAAGTAATCCTGAAGGAGTCCGAGAACAGGGTCCCCGAGTGGAGCCTCAGGAGAAGACTGTACCAAAAGATTTGCGACGATCACCCCCTAGTTCAATTCAAGAGAGTAAGAAGGAATCCAGTCACAAGTGCGCGGGCGAGGCTTCGGAATCAGAGATAGATCTGAGAGACTCTTCGCAGGAAAATGAGCACTACGCGACGAAGCCGGACGGCTTAGCCTCTCAAGAATCTGCGGTGAATTCAGATGCCATGGATGACGCTCCTGATAGTGAAGTTACTGCGACTCCTCAGCGACGCGATTCTGAGCCTGATAAGTCTGTGCAAAAACGTGGCGACAGAAATGTAGCAGTAAGCGTCTCAACGGGTGAGAACCCGCGTACGAGTTCGTTCGCTGAGCCAGAAAAGCTTGACCCGGCCGAAGAAGAGTTTGACAAAATAGACGATAAAGAGCTTAAAGGTGACTCCTCCTTGTCAAATGACAAAGTTGAGGATCAAGATTTTTCACGGCTCGTGGACGCGGGAAAATCAGATGTGCCTGGCGAGTCTCAATTCGTGGAGCCATCAGCGAGCGAACCACTGAAGGGCATCAAATCGGCAAAGGTCACGGACGTTTTGGATCGTGGCACCTCTCCTTCTTTGCTAGGAGGTTATTCTGAAGAAAAGAAAAGTAAGAATGACGTTGAAAATTATGAGCACCGATCCGAGCAGAGGTCATCTTTTTCGGATCCCCCTTCAATTTCAGAAAATGATGCAAGGCCGGTAGCGGAACTAGAGAAGTCGGAGGATAGATCTTTACCAGAATTGTCGGAGGCATCCAAATCGAATAGCTTCTCAGAAGAGGAGGTATGCTCAGCTTCATCGGATCAGAAGGGCGTCGAGCATAAGGGTTCCTCTTCAAAGTCCACGAAGGCAACTGTTGAGGCTAAGGAGGATCATAAGAAGCGTGAAGACTACCATCAAGGTTCCCACTCTGTCGGAACTACAGAGCCCATGAAGTCAGAGCATTCTCAGCAAGACAATAACAATGCGATAGGCCTTGACGTTAGATCAGGTTCAGTTTCCAAATCTGAAGATGTCAAAGAAATCAGCTCTCAAGATAAAGAGCGTAGAGTTTCGGAACCTGTGGATCCTAAGGATGTATCAAAGGCGCCTTCGTCTAGCCCCTCGAAGCCGGAGTCCAAGCCAGTACCTAAGCCAAAACCAAAGAACGCTCTTGCATCTCGCTTTGAAGCAGCTCTTCGCGAGAGCGAGTCCCCCAAGCCGAAACCCGTGCTAAAACCGAAACCGCGGCAGGGAGGGGGAAGGGTTGCAGCGCTGCAGGCCTCCATGTTTGCTGACCTGAATGATGCTCTTTCGAAGGGCCCGCCTCCAGGTGGCAGACCGCGTTTTGGCTCCCACAGCGAACCACAAGAGAGATTGAAGGAGGGCGAGGTATCCTCGGCGGTGGGAGCCGACTCAAACGAGACTGCCGAGACCCAGTTGCTAGCTATGGCCAAAACTCCTCGGGCGAAGGTATCGGGACCACGGCGTACCAAACGGCTCCCAGAAAGCGCAAAGCCGAAATGTAGTACATTTGTCCCCAGCGAGCCCCTGTGGGTAATTCCCTCAAAACAAAATGTTGCACTGGGCGGTGCAGACTTCCCCGCTGTCGCAGCAGGTTCTTTGAACGAGAGTGCGAGCGACAAAGTTCGACCTGATGATGCTGCAACATCCTCAGAGGCCGTCGAAGATGGCCATGTAAGTAGATATGAGGTCGGTAAAGGGGAGTACCCACAGGTTCGCCAGACTGCTTCGTCAAACATGCAAGCTGATCTAGTTGGAGATGCGCCGAAGATCGAGTGTGAGCCCAAGCACGAGGATCACAAGCAGTTTGAAGAGGAAGCAGGCTCACACACAGGCGATGCTTTCCTGAGAGGTGAGCTGCCAGCTCAAAGGAACTCTGCGGACAGTAATGCTGAGACGATGAACCCAGAGCATGTGAGGTCGAAGATGCAGGATCTTACGATAGATAAAACTGCAGAAGACGGATGGAATGCCGAGCCAGTTATCGAGACGAGATGGGTTCCTGATCAAATTTCTCAAGCCGTGCCGAGTCAAGAGCCCAAGTACCCCGAAGAGTTCTCAGATGAGGAGCCGGTTCAGGACAATAAGATTTCGGAAGCGGAAAGCGGTCAAGATCTTCCTGATTTAGAGTCAGGTACAGAAGACGATCTTCGCAATGCTTTAGAAACTCATCTTTCCCGCGACTCCGGGGGTCCCAGCAGTGTGGAAGTTGAAAACAGTAAGAAGGAAGACCCTGCTCATAAAGTTGTGGTGGAGGATTTACCACCGCTAGGGTCGCTTGTCGATCGCGCTGCGAGTCCTGGAGTGGAGGCTGCTTCGAGCCAAGCTTCACATCGCAGTTCCATGGAATCACTTATGACGCCCCAACGACCGAAGCCGCAGAGCTCGGTATCTTCTTTAGGAGTTAAGACGTTATCTCAGTACCTCGACAAAAGTCCACAAGCTGGCGCGGCCCCATCTGGCTGGGACAGAATGCCAGCCTCATCACAGCTGGATCTTGGGGAAGCCCAAGGGCTGCTCAAGGGTGTTAGCGAGCTGAAGCAACAGTCACAGTTGGAAGGATCGAGGAACTCCACTGCAAGCCAGAGTACGAGCGATGCAACCGAGAAGTGTAATTAGTTGCTGTTAACAGAGGATAGTTTGCTTAACTTAAATATGTAGTCATTCAACTAAAGTGCAATGGAAGCTAGGGCGACAAGGACTGCAGCGCTCGCTATCTGGAGACTCATGGCCGCGTTCTTCTTCTTTTTACTCTTCTTGCCCGTAGTGGCAGCCGCCTCATCTTTCGCATCAGCTGTAAAGAATGCAGTACCGTTACTCTGCTGCGTGCCATTTTGAACTGCAGGGAGTCTCTCTAAGAGAATTGCCTCAGCTTGCCTAAGCTGAACTGTGAGCATACCCTCTGGCCCAACCGTCAATGTTTCGCTGCGTGCCACGCCTTGGATTTCTCCTGATTTGGGATCAACGAATTGACCAGAAACACGGACATTGGAGCGAGCGTTGGTTCCAGGGCCCTCCAAGCGCACAACCTTCAACTGCGTACCTTTCTTCCACGTTGTCGATACAGACAAACTAGTGTTCTCCCGGACAGTGTAAGGGGCTGTTCCATTATTTCGGCTTTGAGCCGCTGAGTTCCAGAGATTTGATGTCGTGTTGTAAACGCTGAGGTCAACAAAGACAAGTTTCTGCAATCCCGTTTCGGTCTCGTCATCAAACAAGGCAAAACCGCTAAGAGTTGACGTGTTGAAGGCGGGTAAAGCGGCTATGTCCAATTGATGGCTGCTGTTTACAACATGAGCGAGGAACAAATTAGTGTAGAAGTTTGATCGTACTCCACTGGTCAAATTTTGCGCACGGATCTGATAGTCGATAGGCACAATAGGAGAGTCAGGGCTGTAGCCGTCAAAGTGAAAATAAGTCCTTGAAATGCCCAAGGATGCAGCTGTGAGAGCAAAATCTACGCCCCACAGAGCAGCTCCAAATGTATCACTAACGCCGCTAGCCCCCCCAGCAACAGAGCCAGCCGATGACAGTACCAAATCAGAGTCTTGCGCAGCAGCAGCTTGTGCCTCAATCTTGTATTGAGACAAATTCTGATACACAAAGTCATGATTGGAGAGCACATCAAGCGATATCTTGGCTTTGCGAACAGGCGGAGAATCTGCTTCAGGGAAGAGATGAATTGCATACGACTCTATTAGGCCAGAGTCCTCGAGTCCAGCCTTTGTAACATTGACAACATCGAGGTCGTCATTCTCCCATTGCTGATCAGGCAGGCTAGGAGGATCGGCGAATCCACCAGCTTGAAATCCAGGGTGATGAGTCGCATTTGTATAAACAGGAGACTCAACTATAGCTGAGCTGAGGTTTTTGAACTCGTCAGCATATGTTGTAGAGTTCCATGTTGACGCGTTACGATACGCAAGGTATGCGTAATGATCAGGACTGTCTCCGAGTTCAAATAATTCTAGAGACTCACCAAGGGATTCAATTGCCCAGTAAGCCGCAAGAGTTGCATTTCCCCAGGAGTTTTCGGTGTTGGCAAAGTTCAACGTATAAACGAAGGGAGTCTTCTCAGGGAAATAGCCACTCCACACGTCGAAGAACTGCTTGTTTATAAAGAGCGTATCAAGGTCACGAGCCTCAGGGTCAAGCACATATGGTTCAGTCAAGTTTCTCACAGCAATTGTCTTGTCAGAGGATGCGCCCCCAATACGAATCGGGACTGGGGCTCCTGATATGTCCCCCAAAAGGCTGAGTAAATTGGACGTGAGATTTGACTTCACAACCTCAGTGACTGACACCGGCCCAATTGAAAAGCCGAGAAAATTGCGGGCCAGCTTTTTACGCTCTACGTCATACGAAACCGATCCTGAAAATGTAGAGTTGTTTGCGGCAAAAGCAAAACTAACGGAGGCCAAAAGCCACAAGGAAGACAGCATCATTTTTGATGTGCTATTTCAGGGATGAGAGTTAGCACGATTTATATGTGCGCGACCGCCAAGTTGTGCACGCCGACTTCTTCATCTGGCAAGGGACTGCATTATGTGGTTAGGGCTGCAAACCGGATGAAGACATAGCAGCAGCATATGAGGAGGAGGGCCAAGTCAACTGGCACGAGGGCGTAACAATCGAGAAAATACCGAGCTTTCAACTTCGTGAGAAGACGTATGGAGAGTAATTCAGCCCATCGAAGTCTTCTTCCAATATTCTGTCTAGAACATGTAATAAACAGTTTGCAGTCCGATGCAAGCTGTCACTCCGAACGGCAAACAAAAAGACGGATCAATTTTTTGAGCACGATACACTTCTGCATAGCCATCAACAGCACTGTAGCATAGAAAAAGCCTAAACTTATTACTGCTTCTGTTAAATGTTCAGCGGTACCATTCAGCGATGCGGTTTATTCGGTTGACCTGATTGAGATACCAAAGGACGCAAGACCTCACAGTGATTCTACAAGTTGAAAGCTTCCGAACCGCGGTTTGGGAGGCTCAGCTCTCAGCGGGCTTGATCTCTCATGTAGATGCCCTTTGCCCAGGATTTTTATCAACGGCGACGTTTTAAAATAGATCCTTTCGGCACCCAGCTGCGGCAACGCTTGTGCAGCTCGAAGTATTGAGTGACTAATCCACAGAGATTAAAGTCTTCGAAGCTGCACAATAAACAAATTGCTGAGAAAAGCAGTCGAAATAGACACCATGCACAAAAAAAACTTCAGTTAGATAAAAGCTGGAACGGTAGTCGATTTCAGCTACTTGACCTATCGAAAGAAATGCGCATTGGCTACAGCTCTTTTATGTGGCGTTGGTCGCTCAGAAAGAGCATATTGCCTTGCATGCGGGTTTGGGTTTGATCATCAGCTGCATGGTCCACATTCCAAAAGCGTGGAGATCCCAAACAACGTTTCACGTGAATTGTTTGGTTCTAAACATATAGCTGGCTGAGTGGGCAACCACTTTGCAAACGCCTAGACCCGCGATCCTGTTTCCCGCTATCATTATGATTGGGCTTGTATCTTCGGCTCTCTCGTTGGCGCTCGCGTCAGCCTCTCTCTCCCCGGTGACAATCAACGGGAATGCATTCTATAACGGAAGCGACACTCGTTTCTACATTCGTGGCGTGGACTACCAACCTGGTGGCAGCTCGAATGCCACCGACCCGCTGGCTAATGCTGACACTTGCAAGCGTGATGTTGAGTATTTCTCAGAGCTGGGTTTGAATACGATCCGTGTTTATACGGTGGATAACAGCGCGGATCACGATGAGTGCATGAAGGCACTCGAGGAAGCCGGCATCTATCTTCTTCTCGATGTTAACACGCCGAAGCAAAGTCTCAATCGCTTGAACAACGATACGCTGCGAGCATCTTACAACAGCGGATACCTGCAGCACATCTTTGCTACCATTGATGCGTTCAAGAGCTACCCGAACACACTGGGATTCTTTGCTGCGAACGAAGTCATCAATAACGATAACACAACCGAGGCTGCACCGTACATCAAGGCAGTTGTGCGAGACATGAAGAGGTACATCAAGGCTCAGGCGAACCGCACAATTCCCGTTGGCTACTCGGCCGCAGACATCTCGCAGAATCGATGGGAGCAGATGACGTACTTGAACTGCGGAAATGACACAGAGCGCATTGACATGTTTGGCATGAACGACTATTCTTGGTGCGGTACAGCCTCTTCATTTCAGATCAGCGGCTGGTCTCAAAACGTGCAGAATTATAAGAACTACTCCATCCCAGTGTTTCTCTCTGAGTATGGCTGCAACAAAGTGCAACCTCGAACATTCCCAGAAGTTTCAAGCTTGTATTCTACGGACATGTCGTCTGTTTACTCTGGTGGTCTTGTTTATGAGTACTCAAACGAGCCAAATAATTACGGTCTTGTTGACATTAATGGCGGCGATGTTTCACCGCGGCAAGACTTTGACAACCTTAAGTCTGCGTTGGCTAGTGCGCCGAACCCAACAGGTGCTGCAGGCGCTTCTACCTCTCGTAGTCCTGCCAATTGCCCACCGTTTGAGGCAGGCAAGTGGGAGGTTGAGCCGGATGTACTGGTGCCTCCAATGCCCAGCTATGCCCAGCGCTATCTCAAGGATGGTGCTGGTAAAGGTCTTGGTTTCAATGGCCCTGATACTCAAGCTGGCTCAAATCTTGACAACCCAAATGCAAGCTCCTCGTCCAGCTCTTCGTCTGCCACTTCGTCGTCTTCGACTTCCTCGTCAACAGTAGCCAGATCTTCAACAGGCAGGTCGAGCTCCGCCACGTCTTCAAGCGCAGACAGCTCTTCTGCGAGTAGTTCGGCGACCAGCTCCAGTGGCGATGCAGGGGCCAAAGCAGGCGGTGGTTCTGGCAGTGCGACTAGCGGCGCCTCTGCGTCCTCCACTTCGAGTAAGAAAAAGAACGCTGGTTTTGTTGCAGCTCCCGGCATGGGCCTGGGATCCGCCTTGCTAGCTCTGGCGGCCCTTGTCTAAGAGTAATTCCCAAAACCGACAGAGATCTTCTTTCACTTCCAATTTTTAACATCGCGGCCGCTGCGCAACCAAAGTGCTATCGTAGTAAGAGGGGTATTGCAAGCCTCGACACATCCGCGCCCAAGCCAACGCGCCTAAACAGCTTTTGAGCAGTACGCTAAGTACGAGGCAAAAGAAGGGGGCACGCCAACTCGATTTACTATATTAATTTAGAATGTTTGGATATATCTCAACGCAAAGCCATTAATGGGTCAGTGGAAATCCTGGTTTATGATCTTGTGGTCATAGAAAATAAAAGCGAACCTCTTGGAAAAGAGAGGCCTTAGCTGTTTGCAATACTTCCATAAAAAATGATCTACTTGACAGTGTGAGATGATGTATCTTCGACGCCGATGTTATTGAAGGTCAAAGATATTAGGGCTTCGGGTATTATCTAATATGTCGTAAACCACTTGCAGTCAAGCGACTCAGATCATTGGGACTTTGACGGGCTGACACAACTTCATGTAGGGGCGCGGTCAAGCGAAAGCGTGCCAAAAAGTTCCGCTTGAGACTTCCGCACCCCATCACGATGTCTGCTGCGAACAAGATTTTGAACTCTGACCCCAGCGATCTCGAGCTTAAGATTGCTCAGGCTCTCGTTGAGCTCGAGAACACGAGTGACCTGAAGGCCGATATCCGCGCCCTGCAGTTTAAGTCTGCGCGCGAGATCACTACGGGCCAGGGCAAGGCTGCTATTGTTGTCTTTGTGCCGGTCCCGCATCTGCGTGCTCTGCACAAGGGCCAGCAGAAGCAGCAGCGTCTTGTGCGTGAGCTTGAGAAGAAGTTCGCGGACCGCCACATCATTATCTTGGGCCAGCGCACGATGCTTCCTAAGCCTGGTCGCAAGCGCGCCATGCAGGCGCAGAAGCGCCCTCGGAGCCGCACGCTTACTGCTGTTCAGGACGCTATGCTGGAGGATCTTGTCTACCCTACGGACATCATTGGCAAGCGTTGCCGTTACCAGGTTGGCGGCAGCAAGCTGCACAAGGTCTACCTTGACCCCAAAGATTTCACGTCTGTTGACTACAAGATTGACTCCTTCCAGGCTGTCTACAACAAGCTCACGGGCAAGCAGGTCACGTTTGAGGTCGGCGCCAAGGGCGAGGTGCACTGAGCATTAATATTTAACGAGCTGCTGCGCGGCGCCGTGTGGCTTCAATCAACATAAAATAGTAGCGGATTTACTTAACGATATCGTATCCACCACGTGCAATGCTGTACTCTTAGCTTCCTATGGAACTTATTTTCGCACACTATGGGAAGTAAGCTATATCGAGTGGTAATAGATATGGCTCGCGCTAACTCAGAAGGCCTAGTGATCAAACTCACGGCATTCTTAAACCGATCGGGCTCGATCGAGCTTGTTGCACACTGTGTCAGGTCGATCGAAGTTCCAGCGCACTCATGCTGAGAGCACTCCAGGAAAAAGTGGTGATGCGAGGGCCAGGCGATCAGCCCTTAACGCGTTGCACATCTTTTCCACGTGAAGTTTGAATCCTCAGGGAGGCAATATTCACTGGCTCTTGCTGCAGCGCATTCACAACAAGAGGCTCAGAGGAAGGACTTTGTCATGATCGCCATGAACAGCGACCCAACGCAGCAGTTACAATCAGATATAGCAGCTGCTGCATTTCGGCTCTGAATAAACGTAAATGCGGCAACAAATAATTTACACTTCATTTTCATACGAGTAAATCGTTCTAAGCATGAATCAACTTGCGCCCAGAATGCCACGCATGGGCATGAACGAGCTAAATTGTGCCAATCTACATTCACTCATGGATTTCACCATCGGAGCACTTTACAAACTATATACAAGTAAACTACCCCGATAACACAAATATCCGTTTACTGGCTGAAAACTTTGATGGCGGCTTCAGCTGTTGGCCCTGCGCTCGCAGGATTGGCACCTGTCACAAGGCGTCCATCGACAACAGTCTTGGGGCCGAATGGCGGATCCACCGGCTCATATATGCCACCCAAATTTTTGAGCAGCTTCTCTGTATAAGCCAGGTGCTTGCTTTCCAGCGTATCCACCAGCTGCATTGCCTCCTCACCAGAGTCCGGGAAACCAGTGACTTTGCGGCCAGCAGCAATAAAGTGTGAGCCATCCTTGATGCCTGACAGAAGGCAGGGCCCATGGCATACTGCAGCCACGATTCCGGTCTTGGCCCAGATGTCCGAGGCTAACTTGAACAAGCCTGGTGCCTTGTCCACAAAATCGAAAACAGTGCCGTGGCCGCCAGCAGCAAAAATGATTCCATAATCTGAGGCTTGAACGGCGCTCGCCTTCTTCACGTCGCGAATGGCATCAGCGAATGGACCCTTTTCAGACTGCTCCCGCTCCTCTTTCGTAGAAAAGTCATCGGACAGCGAATGCTCATCCCAGCCAAATGTGCCAGTTTCGGACACAACGTCAACGGCAAATCCGGATTCTGCAAACGCTAAGAAGGGGTGTAGCACCTCAGTGTAAAAAGCGCCCGTATTCTTGCCGTCCGGATACAGCGGGCCATTGTATGAAGTCACAGCCAAAGCAACCTTGTGTGGGAGACTCATTGATGGCAAAACACAGCTGCAAGCAGAAGGGTTCACCTGTATGGTCTCACAATCGTAAATTACGACAGCGACAGCAAGCAGATCCATCACGTGATGTTCTACGATTGCCATTGGCTGTCGCAGAAAGCTAGACTCTCTACATTTCTTTGTAGGTAGACCTTTGCCGGGCCGGGAGAAGGAAATATTAGACCATCAGTCAGACAGGTTTGCATTGTGAAAATATTCGTGTCCTGCCCGTCCATGCTGGTGGAAAGTCATATGAGGAATCATCGTAGTATCTTGAATTTTCCAATGTGATGACACTATATCATCTTTCGAGTTGAAACTATAGTATACATCCGATTAGCACCTTTGAAGTAGATGCTAATTCTGGTAATTAAGTTATTGTTAGATAGCCTCTAGGCCTGCCGTAGTAGTGGTGGCGCACACTTCTTAGAGAAGAAGGGCAGCAGCACCAACGGCAGCGCCGATACCAACGGCAGTGATAGCGCCGTTGGAGGGGCCGCTAAGAGCGACAGCACCGGACGAGGAGTTGTTCTTAGCAGACACAGAGGCGGCAAGGGCAATAGCAACAACGGCGGACTTCATCTTTGATTGTGGTGTGGTTAAAGGAATGCTAAGAGCGGGCGCCCCGGTATTTAAGCTTTCAGACAAGGCATCCTGTTCTGACGCGAGGAGTTCTTGGTTTAGGGTAACATAGGCTTGGACTTACCTAAGTTGCGATCAAAGTTCCCAAAGGGGATGTTTACAAACACGAATCGGGTTCTAGAAAAGCGTGCTGGCGCGCGTCGGCGCATCGACAGTAGCTCGCGCACACTTTAAGAAACCAAAAGCAGCGGTTCTTAGCATAAACTGTCAGGCTGGGGCCTTCGGAATCCAACTCGCGGCTCATTCTCCTGTACTCATCTCCTTGCTCTCAACATAAGCGCAGAGGTTGCGGTAGCTCCGCTTTCTCGGCGCCGTGCACCTCAGGCGCGGGTGCCCCTAAATTTAGAACATGCCTGTGCAAAAGGGATATAGGGCACGGGTTTGAAGCAACACCTTAATGTGATGCCACTTTATGACGCTGCGCACGTGCTAGTCACCCTCTCGTGGCACAGCGTTGCGCATATGAGCCCACAAAGACTCCTACAAGGTTGAGCAAGTGCGGCTGCAAACGGCAACTCATGTGACATCCTTGCCACAGGCACAAGAAGCTTCGTTAGGCAAAGTAAGCTGTAGCACGGTGTAGAACGGGGTAAGGAATCGTCCCTGCGGCCGCATCCCCTTCACAAGGAGGCTTTACCTATCGTCCACTTCGTGCATGATCTCCTGAGGAGGCGCGTATCAACGATCGCGTCGCGTGGGCGATACTGGGTCTACAGTGAGTTGTTCTAAGCAGTTATAGTTATCAGGCATTCAAGATAATGCCCTTACAACCGAGAAGACTCGTCACCACGCGTTTTATCTTCATGTAATAATCCCGCAGTGTCCAACTGGAGATCGTAGTCCAGGTGACACATATGACTCATCTTAATGCGGTGTCATCGAAAGCCGTCTAGCTCTTTTGCAGGTCCCGGGCAGTCTTCGGAAAATTGCACTTGATAGGCCCACGCGGTTTGCTTACATATATAGATGATAATCCGCCAATGGCAAGGCACCATACAGTAGCAGTAGGTTCAATCAACTGACATGAATTTAGAGTTATTTTTCTTGATAAACACGTATTTGAGTCTAAAACTAGGCAGATTCAGTTCCTCGCTCTGGGTCGGCATAGCCCATAATATTACCGCTGAAAAAGACCAACCACTATGGTTGGTACCTTTTAGCAGATCACGAAAACCACACAGCCTGTACATTGTCAGAAACTCAGATCTGCGATCTTAAAAAGACATCTCAATAATAAAAAGGAAAATGCGGATGCGACATTGGTGTAAATTTTGGTCCTTCATACTTAAAGGAAAAGGGCAGCAGCGCCAACAAGGCCAGCGGCGACGCCGACGGATGCGACGGAGCCACCGTTAGAGCCACCCTTGGAGCCAGAGCTCGAGCCGGAAGGCGAAGAGCCACCAGCGCCGGACGTGCCGTTAGAGGCGCCACCAGCGCCGCCAGCAGTGCCGTTAGAGCTGCCACCAGCGCCGCCGGCAGTGCCGTTAGAGCTGCCACCAGCGCCGCCAACAGTGCCGTTGGAGCTACCAGCGCCGCCAGCAGTGCCGTTCTGAGCAGCGACAGCAGTGAGGAGAGAAATAGCAACAATAGAGAACTGCATTTGTTGAATTCGATCGATGTACAAAACTTCCTGTCTCACCGGGTGCCTTTATATATACAACGCCACTGAGCCCCTGCATCGCGTGATAAAATTTTCAACATTAGGTCATACGTGCAGGTTAGGTTTCTCCGAGGCTTGGCGAGTCATGTGCAATAGCGCTCCGCAACCAGACTTTATCTATTAACGTGCTCTCGAAGTTTGCTGGGAAGGATTCCGTGTGAATCAATTGCGCGAATGGTTTTGCTGGTGTCCTATGACAATAGATACATTCTCATATGGTAATTCCAACATGCCTCCATCGAGGCGGAAAGTCACGACACGGCACTACAGGAGGATCAGGGTCATTTACGAGTTACCCATTCCGGACGCGTACGTCGCGAGTGGGTAATGACTAATTGCATTTACAGGATTAAACGCTTTACAGGACTGATCCAATGCGGGGAAGGGTTCGAGAAAGAATCGGGCTCCAGAGGCCGTGTGAGGCGCGCTCCGCCTCGTGCTTTCCCGAGCGGACAGAGCCTCGTATGCGTTATTCCAGCGCAGATGCACGACTTCAAGCCAGGGCTTAGAGATCTCTTACTGCGTAAAGACCTCTCAGAGCTTATCTTGGCCCAAAGCAAGCCTGTATCATGTTATCGAGGCCGAGCCCCAGCTGCTCAACATGCAAAGACAACATGGTGATAGGAGTTACGTCGCCCTTACCCTATCGCTTACGTCTGGATCCTAGGCTCAAGCAGTCATCTTTTCACGTGATGTGATCTAGTTTGAGCGAAGTCGCGCAGCCTGCATGCAGCGGACCCCGATCCGGGGAAGGCTCTGCTGCATAAGCAAGATTCCGTGTCTCCGGTTGAAATTTCTGTTTGGTCCAAATCGAGGTGACAAGCCGCTTGCCGCAGAGCAATTGCGGTCAGTGGCTGAGCAAATCTAAGTTTATCAGGAAGGCTGTGTCAGTCACAGATCATTGCGTTTGACCCTCGCTAAGCCTACAAGAACGCTAGACCCTTTCAGACGCCACGGCCCACCGCGTTGTTGGCTCTAGACGCCGCGCGCCAAAAATAGACTAGCCAGCTCTTAAGTTCATGCGAGCCTAACTTTTCCGATCAGTATCACTTATCGCAATGCAGTCATCTGAAGTGTTCTAAAAATGGAGACAAGGTTGCGAAGAAAACTTAGACCCAAGACTGGAGCGTTCTTTCTGGAACTAGACGGGGAATACGGCTCTTTGTAATTCTGAGGGTATTGGACTCAATCTTGCCAAGCCTATGCGCATTGCTAAGCAACAGCAGGCACCATTAAGATGAAAATCTTAATGAAACATGTTATTGAAACGAATTACATATCAGATAGCTAGGTTCTATATCCAGGCGCCCACATGCAAGTTTCACAACTTCAGCAAGTAGGAAGAATAAATAAGCGGCTCGAAGAGCGCTGCGGTCACTGTTCTCGGAACTCTGCGCCGCCCATAATGCACATTAGGCGCCTAAAGGCACATTCTTTTTCAATTTGGATGTGGAAATGCAGTCAAGCATTGCCTCAGCCATGTCTTTTCTCTCCTTTATTTTGTGTGAGAAAAAATGTGTCAGGTTCGGATTAAAATTCCTTTGGTTAAAATGAGGGTGTCGGCAGACTAACTTACCAGCCGCCGCCGCCACCGTAGCCTCCGTAGCCACCGCCGCCGTAGCCGCCGCCGTAGCCACCACCACCGTAGCCACCACCGTAGCCACCGCCGCCGGATGGACTGCCGCCAAAGCCGCCACCAGGCTTCCGCCAGTCACGAGTGCTGCTGCCACCACGCGCGCCACCACGACCACCACGGCCGCCGCGGCCTCCAAACGAGGATTCGCGGGACACGGTTTCGAGGAAATCGGGGACGTCTTGGTTCGCTTCCTTCAAAATAGAGATGAGGTCACGCGCAACTCCGCGGTTGTTACGGTTGAAGAACGCTGTAGCCACACCCGTGTTACCCGCGCGGCCTGTACGGCCAATGCGGTGCACGTAGTCGTCAATATCATTCGGAAGGTCGTAGTTGATGACATGCGTGACGTTAGGAATATCAAGACCGCGAGCAGCAACGGCTGTGGCAACCATAATTGGCGCCTCGCCTGAGCGGAACGCCTTCAGCGCATACTCTCGCTCCTGTTGAGTGCGGTCACCATGAATAGATGTCGCAGCAATGTTGGAGTTGATCAAGAACCAGCAGAGATTGTCAGCGTTGCGCTTTGTCTCAACAAACACAAGAATCAAACCATCCTGAGTTGTTGTAAGCAGATCAAGCAACGTTGTCTTCTTGTGCTCCTCCTCAACATACACAATCTGCTGCGTAATGTTCTCCGAAGTAGAGCCAACACGGCCAACAGACAAGAAGATGTAGTCCGCCAAAAAGTCGGAAGCAAGCTCTTGGATCTCCCGGGGGAACGTGGCGGAGAACATCAGAGTCTGACGATCCTCAACGCCTGGCATGTCCTCGCCCTCAACGATGCGGCGAATCTGGGGTTCGAAACCCATATCGAGCATTCGGTCGGCCTCGTCCAACACAAGATACTTGATCTTAGACAGCGAAATGTTGCCGCGCTCGAGGAGGTCCGCAAGACGACCGGGCGTAGCCATAAGTAGGTCACAGCCGCCGCGCAGCTGCTCAAGCTGCGAGCGAACGTCGGCACCGCCATAGACAACGGCTGGGCGCACCCAGGAGCGGTACGTGAACTTCTGAGCCTCATCGTAAATCTGGCTGACCAGCTCACGCGTAGGTGCGAGAATCAGCGCCTGCGGATGTGCTTTGTGGGCTTGGAAGCGCATCGGGCCACTCGTTGCGCTGGGAGGATTCGGCGAGGGACCAGTTAGGAACATCTCGCTAAGAATCGGGAACAGGAAGCCTCCCGTCTTGCCCGAACCAGTCTGAGCGCACGCCATCAAATCGCGCTTGTCAGCAACAATAGGGATGGAATACTTTTGCACAGGCGTCGGACGTGTGTAACGCGCAAGCTCGATGTTCGTAATCAAGTGCTTCTCAAGGGGCGGCGACGAGAAGGTTGTCACGGGCTCGGGCACATTTTCACCACTGGCTTCAACAGGAATCTCGTCATAGTTGTCGAAGTTGATGCCGGTGGCCTGGAAGGCGGCATCGTCCTTAGTGCCGAACAGCTTCAGCTCGAGAGACTCATCACGCTGGCCAGGAATGTGTTCGCCATTGCTGAAGTGGCCCGCGGCTCGGCCGTGAGGCGTTTGATGGCCACGGCGGTTCCGTCCGCCATAACCTGAGCCATAGCTGCTGCCGTAGCCGCTACCTCCACGGCGGGAGGTATCCGCGCCCCAGTTTGAAGCGGGGCGCGACGTGCGCGCCGGCGCCTGGTTCTGGGGCATGTTGACGCGGTGGGGAGGCACATATCTCTTTGGGGCACCCGTGGTCTGCGGGGTGGTAGTATTCAATTCATTGGCGCTCATAACAGGGGATAAATGTATCCTTTAGGTTGAAATTTCTTCCCTTAAAAGTGGGGGTGGGTTTATAAGGAAAAAGACAGGTGCAAGTGAAAAAAATGCACTTAAGGGGCCACCGCCTGCGGCTTTTAATCTTTCAGTGGTATCGCACCCAGAATATTAGAGAAAAAAACCTGTCACCTCCGACGCCTCCTTTAGGTTGTCACGTGCGATATGCCGTCCGATAGCCGCCACCGCCACCGTCCGTAGTTTTGCCGGCCCGCTGTGCCGACACTCTGGTTTGTAACGCTGAGCATCAGTGATGGCTTCAGCGGCTACGCTGTCAATTTTGGGACCCACAAGAGTGCTGAGAGAAAATTGCGGCGCATCCTTGGCAGTATAAGCCCTAGCCCCACCGCCCTCTCGAATATCTGGCGCAGTGCTGCATTGACGACTATCAACGCTGCTATTCGCGCACTCAAGGTGTCGATTACAAGGCGCACGTGAGATTATCTGGGCAGCTTGTAGACTGCCTTAAGCTCATGAACTAATGGGCAAACTCTGATAGGCAGCGATAAACCTTGCGGTCGCTGGCGTAGATGCGACGCTCTCCGCTGTTCGTTTTTGCTTGCGCCTTGACACGCTCTACAGTTTGAAGTTATGTTGTGCAAAGGTCAGCCTTAACTAGCGATTTAGTTACAACGGTAGCATCGAGCGCTCTCAGCTTGAGCTGCTCGGAGAGTTCCAACTTTCGACATATAGACTCTGCAGTCGTTATTAAGTTCTAATTCCATACCCACATCAATCACGGTCGGATGGTCTAGTTGGTTATGGCGCTAGTCTAACATCACTCGCTGAGTTAGATCACTGGAGGTCCCCAGTTCGATCCTGGGTTCGATCAATTTTTGCACATTTTTCGTCTCTAGTTAAACGGCGCTGTCACGTCGAGCTTTGCCGGTGAAGTAAACAGCTAGTCCTAAATGAGAGCCCATTAGTGTACAAGCTGCACGCATGAGCGCTTGGACGTTAGAATTTTTGAAGGGTTTGGGGCCGAGCGCGAATTACAGGTTCACGTAACACACCACAGCACCACCACCACGTCGACGTTGCATCATCACAGTGTTTATGCGCATTGCGCTCGCAATACTTCTCGCGCCTATATCAGCGGCAGCAGCTATTCAGCCCTCTGAATTTGTGCCCACAACCGAGTGGCAATTTGTTTCTGAAGGTGTTGCGATTCCTGGCGGTCTTGAAATCAAAATGGATCTTACAGAAGGCGGTCGATGGGCGCGCATCCCTCCGTCTAGCGGAACACGCGACAGCGACGCCGAGCGTGCCGCTATCGTGCCTGTGGACGTTGGCAGCCTTGACCTTGACGCGTTCGAGGAGAAGGCTCCCGGGTTTGACGACGGCGCAGATATTGCCCGCGACTATGGACCTGCGCTATACGCCGCATTCGCCGATACGTCTAACCCAAAACACGACCAGGCGGGTCGTGTGCTTGGCATTTGTTTGCGAAATAATGCTGATGCGGCGCGAGCCGTGGCAAATGCGTGTCCGTCTTTGCCGGAAGCGCTGCAGCTGAACCGGCGTTCGCTACTCATAGCTAGCGCGATAGTCTCCACACAGGACGGCCTTGCGTTCGTGAAGGATAGCGGGCTGCTAAAGCGTCTTCAAAAGGAGCTAGGTCAGCCTGCCGCGCGCAACATTGATGGCCCCACCGCCACGGCGCTGCGAAAGTTTCTTGTCAACCTTGTTGTATCCGGCGAAGATGGCGAGGACATGTGTGTGTGGGCTGCAGCATTACAGCAGGCTGCTTATACGAGCAAGCAGGCCGATCTGAATTATCTTGCGCGCGAAATCGTTGAGCATGAGGGCGAGTTTTCGGGACTAACGGTGAATTGTCGTGCACAGCCGGGGCTTCTTCCACTTCAGCACGAGCTGAAAAGGGCTGAAGCCACGGCCAGCAAACTGCCGCACCCTATGGCGCGACGGAACCACTTCGAAGAGCTGTGAATGCGAGCAGCGCGGTGCCCGAACCCCAAACGACGTCAGGGCATATTGAGAACGTCCTTACCCTATATGAACCCTCCCCCACGCTGGGTTTTCCCCACGCTGCAGCTCAGGCACGAACACAACAACTGACCCCTAGCTACCTTAATAGTAAATGGAAGCAACCACTTTGAGCGAAGTGTATTTTGATGTCGAGGCTGCGCAGAGGCGGTACCATGAACTCGGCTCTGTTTTCACGGCAAACTTCGGTACAAAACCTGACTTCGTCGTGCGATCTCCTGGCCGCGTGAACATCATTGGTGACCATGTCGACTACTCATACTTCCCGTGTCTGCCTGCGGCAATTTCTTTTGATGTCATTATGGCCGTGGAGGTTGTGCGGACACCGGGTCGTCGCGTGGTTGAGATTGTGAATACGGATCCGCGGTTCCCGCCCGCGGAGTTCGACGCTTCAACAAACGCAAAGATCGAGGACGAGGGGTGGTTCAATTACTTCAAGTGTGGTTGGATCACAGGCCTGCGGCATATGAAGGCAACTGATGCCTATGGTCTCCGTATAGTAGTATCCGGAAACGTGCCAGCTGGCGGCGGACTGAGCTCGAGCGCAGCTTTCGTCGTGAGTGCTTGTCTTGTAACACTGCTTGCGCACTCACCGCCGCGTTCGAACCCGATAACGAAGCATGAACTCACCAAACTTAGCGCTACCTGCGAGCAGCTCGTCGGTGTGAATAGCGGCGGTCTGGACCAGGCAGCGAGTGTGTACGGTGAAAAGGACCACGCCCTTCTGGTGTCGTTCCGGCCTGAACTCGGTGTGAAGCCGATGCAATTTCCAGTGAGAGACGACCCGCTTGTGTTTCTGATTGCGAACTCGCATGTGGTGTCCGAGAAGCTTGTGTCCGCTCCCATCCACTACAACCTGCGTGTGGTTGAAGTGTCACTGGCAGCGACTATCCTCGCGCGGAAGCTCGGTGTAAGCATTCCCACCGATGGCAACCTCGACGTCGGGACGCTGCATGGCGTCATGGCGGCCCACGTCGGCGAAGTTACGCCGGAGAACCTCACAAAAATGATTGCTGAGGTCAAGCGCTCTCTAAAAGCAGAGCCATATACGGCAGAGGAGGTGCAGGCAGAGCTCGGCATTGATGCTGCGGAGCTGCGGCGTATCTATATGACACGCTTTCCTGTGCGTTTTGAGCGGCTGAAGCTACACCAACGTGCGCTCCACGTGTATGAGGAGACACTGCGCGTTCTACAGTTCGTTGACGCCATGTCCACTGGCCAGTCCGAGGCACTAGGTCGCCTTATGAACGCGTCGCAGGATAGCGCTGAGACGTTGTACGAAAATTCGCACACAGACTGTGATCGTCTGTGTCGTATCGCGCGTGAGGCAGGATCGCTCGGGTCGCGTGTTACCGGCGCAGGTTGGGGTGGCTGCACTGTGCACCTTGTGGAGCGCAGCAAAGCTTCCGCTGTGCGCCAGGCGATTGAGGAAGAGTACTACCTCATAAGTCATCCCGAGGCATCACCAGACTCGCTCATCGAGTCGCGTCCAGGGGCTGGAACGGCTGTATTCTGGGATGCGAAGTCCCTCCTCTACGGTAGCTAAAAAATCGTCAATTTTTGACTCTCCAGTCTTTTACACTGGATGCTCGTGACTGTGGTGGTTCGAGTACAATATCGAGAAAGCTAAGCACTATTCACAGAGCGAGTCTTATCCATGCTTGGGGCTGAAAATCCTGAGGAACCCAAAATAGGAGAGCATAAATATCGACATAAAAGTGAAAAATACGAAGTCAACAAAGAAGAGTGCAAAGCAAAGTAGAAGGGTGTTGTGTGTCGAAATGGTGAAGGACCTAACCAAGCGTCTTGACTGGTGAATTATGTGTCGCTTAAAAAAATAAGGCTACCGTCTAGGCTGTGCCGTTCGTTGAGGAGTAGCAAGCAATTATAGGCGCCCGGACACCTCTTTCTTTGTTGCATCCTGCAAGGCCCTAGAAAAGACGGCGCGTAGCTGAAACTGTCTAACCATATCCTGCAGTCAAGTTATAGCCTCGGGCTCAGCCAAATATGGCTCCGCGAGAGAAGGCCACGCGCGCTCCAGCGCCCTCAGGAAAGGGCTCCTCGGCAATAGAGCGCATTATTATTGCACTCCGAAAAAGCGAGCCCGTACCTTCTGAAGCCCTGATCGCTGGGAGCCCCGCACTGGCTGTATCTCCGGAAGAGGCTACGTCCCTTATATTTGGTGCGGTAGCGGATGCGCCACCAACATGGAGAGACGCTCTCGCTACTCTTTTAACGTATGAAAGTGCGCGCGAAGATACACCGGCTTTACGTGTACCTCTTCTAACGGCGTACGTTAAAGCTCTCACGCGCGCCGCAGCTGAAGAGCCACTGTGGGCTGCGACGCTGCTGCGCCGCAACTGTCAAATTCTTACCCGGATGGCGGTGGCCGCTAATGAGCGAGCTCTTTACGACGACGCTGCCTCGGCTGTGCGCCAGGCGTTTCGCATAACTGTCAGCGACTACGAAGGAGAGAAGCCCTTATGTGGTCGAACGCGCGAGTGCTATGCTGTGGCAGTATGTTTGCTCATACTTTACGTGCGTATGCGGGCGTATCCACTAGCCGAGGGAATTCTGCAGGCCATAGGACAGTACCGACACAGTATCCCGCCTTTAAGCGACGCGCGATGGCACACGCAGCTTGTGTTCTTGTTCCACCAAGGCATGCTGCTTTTCATGAAGCAGAAATATGCCGAGGCTGTAGTGTGTTTCGACAACGCCGTGGCCGCAAGTAAGGAGCTAAAGGTAATCGAGCTCGAGCATCTCATGGCGTTTCACATCCCCGCCAAATTTCTGGCACACAATCGGGCTCCTACTCCTGAACTGTGGGCAGCTTTACCGCGGCTTGCAGCGCTCTACCGAAGCGCAATTACGTTTTGCCGGCAAGGAAATGTCGCGGCTCTGCGATTAGAGATCGACGCGCACCGCGCTGAGCTTGTGTGTCAACGGCTGTTGCTTGCTTTCGAGTCACTGATGCCTCGAGCGATGCTGAACTTGTTACGGCGCACATGGATGCTCAGCGGACAGCCACGGCGCCTAGAGCTCGCTGCATTTACCGTGGCCCTTCGGACTGCCACCGAAGGGACTAACTTTGAATTGGTCGATACAGCTGACCCGAATGCTGCGGCAGAGTTTTATGCGGCGCAGTTCATTCTTGAGGGTAAAGTGAAAGGCTATATTCATCACGACATGCAGCTTATTATGCTCAGCGGTACGCGGCCATTCCCTACACTCCTGCCAGACCGTAGATAACGAGCCGACTTCTCCTACTACAAATAAAATAAAGGCGACTATAAGTTAAGTTATTGTACAGAGGCTAGTCTTCATCGCTGTCCTCTTCGCTGTCCTCGTCGCCGAGCTCCTCAGCCTCAATGTATTCTGTAACTTCACTGAAGCTCTGTCGCATGACAGCGTATAAATTTTCACCGGCGGCCTTCACGAGCCGACCGCACTTTTTCCGCGCGTACTTCTGAGACCAGGTTGGGTGCCGAGACGACATAAGTACCAACGAGTGGTTGTGGAAGCGGCGCACGGCCGCCTCGTCCGAGCTCGACGGGAACTGACGAAGTGTGTCTTCTGGGCCTAAAAAGCTCACAAATGCGCGCAGTCGATCCTTGAGGTCGCGGTGTGCCGCAGTCTGGATGGCATAGCTATATGCCTGGCCGGCACCCAGAATAACGATGCTATGCGCGCGGAAGTAGCGCACGGTGTTTTCGCAGAAGCGGGGTACAAATTTTGCCGGTGACATGGACTCAAGCGGTGACAGAAACACGTCAAGTACGGCATAGTCATGCTGTATCGCCCAACGAATATACTCAGTAGCCGGATTCGCAACAACAGACTCGTCGGGACGAATGCGCCCCGTGATGGGGTCCTTGTGCGCCCACACGAGAGATGGTCCATAAAAGAATAGCAGCACCTTCTCTTTCGTGAAAACGTCGGGCGTCGATAGAATCTCATTCTCGTACGTCTCGTTTTTTAGCGCGCGCAGTAAGGGCAAGCGTGCCATCCCATACCTGCGCCCGAGTTGCTGTGCCTCGTAGCCTCGCACGACTGTGAGCAGTGACTGCAGCACAGGAATTTCAGAGTCATCCTTTTCGGCTGTATCTGCTGCTTCCGCAGATGCTGCCGTCTCAACAAGGCGCGGCTTACGGCCTTTTTCTTCAGGCTGCTCACGCGCCTGTTCAGCTTCCTCACTTTGTTTGAGTTGCTGCTCGTTATACGCCGCAATCTCTGGCTCAAACTTGATCGTAGGAGGACCCATGCTCTTCCAGTATCGCGATTGGGTGGCTTGAACTTCAGCAAACACCTCGAGCGCGGCATTTGATGTAATTGTGCTGGACAAGCGGCCAGGTGGGTCACCGAGAAGTACCTTTGTGATTGCCAGCGCCGAGCGCGAGATCGCGTCGAGGCTGTAACCGCCTTCAAGAGCAACAACAACCTTTCCGTTTGCTAGCGACATGAGCATGTGCATCATGTGTTGATATCCCATTGGCGATACGTGGCAGCCGCCAATAGGGTCATGCTCTGCTGCATCGAATCCTGCACTCACAATCACCAGATCGGGATCAAACTCGCTCGCAATCGGCATAACAATCTTCTGGAATGCAGCAAGATAGTCTCCGTCACCCATTCCACCGCACGACCATGGAATATTTACGCTGTATCCCTCGCCTTTGCCCTCGCCAACAACATCGGCACCGCCAAACTTCGTGCCAGGGTAGAACTGTCCACCATCATAGCGGTGAATGCTTATATAGAGGACGCGGTCATCGTCAAGGAATGCACGTTGAGTACCGTTGCCGTGGTGTACATCCCAGTCGAATATGAGGATCTTGCGCACACGATCGGGGTAGTCGCGCAACATGACCTGCGATGCGACCGCCACATTCGAGAACAGACAGAATCCACTAGGAGAACCCGGCTCAGCATGGTGACCTGGCGGACGAATCACGGCTAGAGCATTCTTGACGCTCCCTTCTATTACGCCGCGACATGCCTCGATAGCGCCGCCAACACTCAACTTCGCAGCCTCATAGCTGTCATTGTTGAGATAGATAGAGTCACCCTTTTCTGTCCAAAAATTCAGGCTCTCGGAATTCATCTGCTCGGTTGACGCAATAAACTGTAGGTGCTCGGGGCTGTGCACAAGCAACAACTCGTCACCTGTTGCCTCACGCGTTGGTAGCTTTTGCATCAAGTCGCCGAGTCGCTCCCCGCCCTGCAGCGTTTCGTCCTCAATGAGACCAGCCTCGGCTATGGAGCGATATATCCTGAACGTGCGCCGCGGGTCTTCAGGATGGGGATCAATGTAGGAGATGGGCTCCGTCACCAGCCGCGAGTGGTAGCGCATCCGCACATCATACGTGATTCCCGTCTTCTTACCATAGAACTGTAGCTGTGGCGCACGTTTCGGGACAATCACGGCGTGCTCGAACGTCTCGACTACGCGCTGCGGCGTGGGTTGCGGCGCGAACTGGGGCGCGAGCTGCGATTCGAGCTCTGGTTTCTCTATGCTCGTCTCTGTGAACTCCTCCTTGATCTCCGATGCGGCAGCAGCGGGCTCGTCCTCTGCAGTGGTTTTAGGCACCTCCGAAGTCGGCGCAGGCGTACCTGACGCCTCGGGCGCCAATGCCGCTGTACCAACCGCAGAACCAGCTATGTGACTTCCTACAGTATCGATACGAGGCCCGTGCTCTTCTCGAGCTTCGGAAACAGCCAAGTGTGGATTCTCGCCCAGGATCGGATCGGGTTCTGCTTTGGGATGCTTCGCATCGATGGCTGTCACAGCCTCGCTCGGCGCCGTCGCACCATTCAAAGGCAAATCAGGGCGCACTGAAAGATCCACGGCTGACTGGGCTTCCTTTCCGTGACCATTTTGCGAGTTTTTTTCTAAAGTCACCGCGGCAGGAGCGGCGGGCATGTCCGTGCGAACGTGCTTTTGAGCCACGCCGTGATCCACTTCCGACCCGCGTTTTAAGCCAGGTGGGCCCAAACTGCTTGAATTAGATAGAGACTCACCATATGCATGCTCCGCGTCATTTGGCGCGGGCACTCGTGAGTCCATGATGCGTATGTGGCTTGGGGCTTGACTAGACTGGAGAGTCAGTTGCAGCGTTTAGACGCTACGAAGTAGGGTTGGCTTAACCCGTACCCAATACTAGGTTTTGTATAATAGCCAAATGCGTGCGTGCGAAAGGGTTTCGCATTATGCAAATTAGCAGATCTGCCGTTGCTGTGGTCTCCTGAGCCGAACAGAGCAGGGCTTAAGGAGAGGGATCATCGAAGAGCATCGTGAGATATCGCGCATGCTTGTAAGATGCAAATCGACACTAGGCGCGGATAGGCTAGATGATAGCGCGCACATTATTGGATCATTGCTCATCCACTCTACCGAAGATTCATCAAGCTGAGCGGAAGCATTCGGCAGTGCGAGCTGCGGTCTCTCTTCCAGCCCGAGAGGACTGGCGGTTTCTATTCAAGCTACGGATAGCTAGGCGGGCAAGATATGATTTGTCAGTATTTGTTTATATCCCACTCCATGCGCCACATGGTTTGTCCTGCCACTCGGGCTAACCCAAGCCTAATTTCAGACTCACGCACAAGCGCTAATGAGGGAGGGGGGGGCTCTACGCATGTGGCGATGATGCCGTATCGAGCCACTTCATGGTGCATGATCTTTAATCGCGCTCGTCTAACTAGATCCAATGGCCGGACACGCCAGCCGGCTCTCTCGAGCGAAAAAAAGTTCTCGAGGGAATAGTTGATACTCTGTACAAGACTTCGGTGTTTAGGGCTTTGTCATGGTTTGAGATCAGCCTTCTGGCAGTTTGCGGTCAGTGCCCACCCGGCCCTCGCTACTCTTCTCCTCTCAACTTCCTTACCTCCGTTATCTCTGGGCAGCGGCAGCAGCAGACCTTCAACAGCCGGTGAAACCTTATCACGGCGCAAGCGTATTACGTCATCGAAGCGTGGAGTAGCCGTTGTCGCCCATTTCCGATTCAGGAAGACGATAATTGAGAATTGCTGCAAGTCGCCATCAACGAAATACCACCCATGTTTGACCGCACAAAGTTCGAGGTCAGCTTAACCGTTGAGAAAGTCACGCGCGTTCCGTTTTCAGAGGGGAAAATCTTCGTGAGGTGGCGTGTGATGGATTCGCCCAGACCGGATGCGCACGGACGCACAGACAGCAATTCTGTGCGGCGCAATGAGGTAAAGTTCGATTATTCGACTAAGTTCTCACAGCGCATTCGACAGCGCACTCCTTCAAAGCTGTTGCGCAACTGCCCGTGTCGATTCGAGGTCGTGTGGGAGCCGCTCGGAGGGAAAGGCGTCTCGCTCGGGTCTCTCAATCTTGACATCGAGCAGTTCGCACGTCTTCCAAATCAGACTGATGAGGATCTGCATTTTGGAGGCAGGCGTGTTGTTGCGGGGCAGTCCATCCCCTTTTTGTTAAAGGGTGCGCGCTCCAACTGTCTTGTGTCGCTCAAAATCGATCTCAAATACGTGTCCGGGACCACTGAGTATGAGATTCCAGAATTTTCAGCACCAACAGTGAATAGTGGTGTGGATAACAACGACGAGGAGAACGACCAAACTGTTCTACCTGGTCAAGCGAGCCACTCTAAGCAGGATCGTGAGAAGCTGCGGCATCTTCGTGAGGAGGTTCTCCAAGATCTATTGGATGACCCGGCGCTGGAGATGAACATGAAATGGCACAACCTTGACTATCTACTCCAGGGTGAAGAGCAGCGCCTAATACCAGATCAAAGCGAGTCGTTTGCGCGCCAAGGAGTACGTGATCCTCGAACCGATTGGGATGTCTCCGCACACAAGCCTGGCACACCGTACCTCGAGACGGAGGTTCGTGATAACTTTATTACATGGAACGTGTTCGGTCCTGCTGCAGCAGCACGAAACACAGCTGGTCACTAACGCTGATAGGCAAAATTGGCTCATCGGTCCATATCTTGACGTCTTTACGTTGTGGTCATTGTAAACAGATCATATAGAGCTATGATTTACCGAGGAAAGACCATCTTTTGAGACTAGTAAGTACATCTACAAATTTGAAAATCACGTCTTAATGTACTAAAACAGCACGCACCTCAGCTTCTTGGCCCACCGTAGTTTTTTGAGCCATTAACACTGGCTCCTCGACGTACTTCGATTCAAGACAGGGCTTAGACAGTTCAATCATTGAACACGTTCCATACAAAAGTCACTCTTTTAGGTACACATTGTTTCCCCACAGACATCTCTTCTGTCGTCCGTGGTATCAAACCGAGTTTGATTTCAATCCTTTGATTCCCTTTGAAGGGCAGAGGATGTACGCATATACACACCCCATGCAGCCCAGCTTCTCAGCTGCTATTGAGGAAAGCTGCTATGCCTAGTACTCTAAAGTCGTTATTCACCCCCGTCAATGGAGCTTTAAATTGACACGGAATCCTAAACAAGGCAGCAATAATCGAAGTGCTGCTGCAAAGATAGGGAAGCTGAGAATCATGTTGAACAAGAATTGCGTGCTTTGGCAGATTTTGTCTACATAGCGCTGATTTGTGCCTCAATTATAGATCTCTTCAAAGCACGCAGCGAGCGGTCCAATTGGACCTTGTCCGTCACTAACGAGCTATCGAACACTATGACGTGTTCAAATTGATCAAAGAAGTCTTGCCTCGAATTTCTAGTCACTTAGATCTCTACTCCAGTTCCACTTGGAAATTTCGAGGACTGTTTCAAACGAGATGGCTGTGGCTCCCTGCGCAGATTGGAACTGATGCGTCGTTTATCGAGGTGTCAGCGCCAAACAGCTCACGTGCCAATAACCGGGGTAAAGAGCTCTAGGCTTAGGGTATCAAACGCTAATAACGCTGTTCTTGGTTCTTGGGCGCTTGTGCTTTGCCCTTGCCCGATCCAGTCAATCGGTTGAGTATTTTTATATCCCTGACATGCCAATGGGCACAATGGGCACAATCATACAAGATGGCGAGCTTTGCTGCGGGCGAGACGTTGGGCTCCGGGAAATAACTTTGCGTCAATTGCCAGGTGATAAGGGATTTTTCCACCTCTCTCTCGGCTGGAATGCTTTCAGTTCTTTAAGCAGCCGAGCAGCCGGACACAGACCGCGTCCATGAGCTATCGACAACTTGAACCCTTGTCTTTTACCCTAGCTCGAAGTCCTGCAGATGGGCCGAGTGAGCCACTGTTTTCGTAGCCATTTCGTCATCGGGTGATATCGGAAGTACTGTCATGCGGGGTGATCACATGCGTCGAGAGTGGGGTTCCGCTCGAGACCTGCAGCACCCACGTCGCAACTTAGGATATATAAGTGCGGCACCGTCGCCACTACAGATCAAAGTTTCGGGGTTATTACTGAACTTTCCCACTTTGTACACATTCCGAGTAGAGGAAAGCTAAACACAACGCTTTGATAACCTGCGCCGCATGCTCAACGATATCCTATTTGTCCTAGGCGTTCTCGTGGCGCTTTCGTGGATCTATCCACGCCTGCAACACTTCTTTGTAAATCGTAAGGCAAAGAAGTACGGATGTGCGCCTACGCTTGTCGACTACAGCTGGCCTTTAGGCCTGCCGAATCTTGTGCGAATTGTGCACGCGTGGCTGAATGACGACCTCCTGGAGTTTTTCAAGGACTTTTTCCAGACTTATGACGCCCGCACTGGGCGCGTAATGGTGATGGGACAGTTTTGGACCGGCACCATCGAGCCGGAAAATGTTAAGGCTGTGCTAGCTACCTCTTTCAAGGACTACTCTCTTGGTTTCCGCCATGAGGCGATGTTCGGCCTTCTTGGGGACGGTATTTTTACGCTTTCTGGCGAAGGCTGGAAGCACTCGCGCGCACTGCTGCGTCCTCAGTTCAGTCGCGAACAAGTCTCGCACATGGACTCACTGCGCCGCCACATTAACACGCTTGTACTCGACCACTTCGCCACGGGTGAAGTACTGGATGCACAGGTTCTTTATCATCAACTGACTATCGACAGCGCGACCGAGTTCTTGTTCGGTGAGAGCACGTCAACGCTTGAGCCTAAGCGTGGCTCTCTCGGTCTGCCAGGTCCTCGTGGCACCGTCACTGGCTACGACTTCGCGGACTCGTTCACATACGCTCTAGAGTTCCTGGCTCTGCGTGTCATGGGTGGTCCTCTGTGGTGGCTCGTCTGGACGCCGGGATTCCGCAAGGCGTGCAAGACTTGCCACAACTTCATTGACTACTTTGTGCTCAAGGCGCTCGCCTCGCCCATGGAGAAGGACGAGAGTGCAGACAGGTACGTGTTCATCAATGAGCTTACGAAGGAGACGCGCGATCCGAAGGTTATTCGCGACCAGGCATTCAATATTCTGCTTGCTGGCCGTGACACCACGGCTGCGCTGCTTAGCTACACAACCTACTATCTTGGCGCAAACAAGCATATCTACCGTGAGCTGCGCGAGTCTATCATTGAAGAGTTCGGCACTGAGGACCGCGACGTGACATTTGAGCAGCTGAAACAGTCGAAACTGCTGCAGAACATCGTGAAGGAAGTCCTTCGTTTGCACCCCATTGTGCCTTTGAACTTCCGCCAGGCAGTGCGAGACACAAAGCTGCCTGTTGGTGGTGGACCCAATGGCGACCAGCCAGTTTTCGTACCCAAGGGCGAGAATGTCTTCTATACACCGTACGCAACGCAGCGTGATCCACACTTCTGGGGCCCCGATGCTGACGAGTTCCGCCCTGAGCGCTGGAACGAACAGCGCACGGCTGCCGGCGCTGGTTGGGATTACATTCCGTTCAATGGCGGCCCGCGCATCTGTCTGGGCCAGCAATTTGCTCTCACGGAGGCTTCATACACGCTGCTGCGGGTTTGCCAGCTATTCGACGACATCGAGGTATTCCATCCCGATCCAGTAGCTGATCAACGTAGAATGAAGCAATGCATGCGACTCACGTCCTCAGTTGCTGGTGGTGTGAAGGCGCGCTTCCACCTTGCCAAGTCAGAGCGCGCTTAGCTTCATTATCTATATACATATACTTGATTGTTTAACAAGACGCAATGTTATTAGCTCAAGGGCATTTCTCCCACCACGACATACTCATGTCTGTGTTGTGTTTTGCCCGCTGTGGACCGCATGCTCATGCCGTCGAGCCTCACACTTCCCTACGCTGTCTGCGTGATTTCTCAACAACTTACTCAGTAGGAAGCCGCAGCCCCTTGACTGGCGCACGCATGTCCTGCCCTGCAGCAATGATCTCAGCTGCTCATTGCAGACAAACCTGGGAAGGTTTTTATCAGTTGAACCGAGGGAAACTCGTAGAGCGGGGCTTGGATGCGACAATATACGACTTGGGCCGTGTTCAACCTAATTTTGAAACTCAGTCCCTGGTCCTGCTAACAGTCTCAATCGGTCATGATGAGGCTGAACGCGCACGGTTGCCGTATTTCGAGCAGGCACTGTGTTGTTTCAAAACCGGAATTTTTACCCCGCCGATATAGAGCCGTTCAAAGGGCGATGAGCATAAGCACGCATAGAACCCTCGCCGCTAATGTGATTATAAATGTGTCAGCGTGTAGTCATCAAAGTGCAGTGGCTACGGTGCGGCCAACGGTAACGGCTGCCATTCCTGGCCAATGGCCCTGCCCTACTGCTCAGGGATAGAACCCTTGCCCTGAAGTATCGCCTTATGCTGGATCAGCTCGCCCAGCCAATGCTCGCTTTGTAGGTGCGCTTATGTCTAGTGATGACAGGTGTGAGGCCAGACGTAACGAAGTTGAGCCTGCACAATGAATCCTTCCCGGCGTCTGGCTCCTCCTCTCCCCGCTTACGAGCGCAGAGCCCGGTCGCTGGCGAAACTACGCGCAGCACGCCACTCGCCGGGTCCCCGGCTTCTAAGCCCGCGCAAAAAGCAGGCAGCTCGCCGCAGTCTACGAGCCTTCCTCCAAATGAGCCGGGGCCGCATTGGCGTGTTCGGAACTCAACGCTTGGCGAGCAGTATGCGGCAGCGAAGAGCGACAAAAGGGCGGCTGCGCGGCATGCTTCACCCCCGACAGCTCAACCGTCGAAGCCAGAGCACCATGTACAGCAGCAATCCCAACAGCCGCCCGCGCAAACTGACTCACAGCATCAACACCACCATCACCACCACCAACATCACCAGCAATCCCCAAAACATCTCAAGCCGGCTGAAAGCTTTGCGTCTGTGAGTAGCTTAGCTAGCCAACGCTCTGCGAAGTCAGGCCGCCCAGCTTCGTCGGTAGTAGAACTAAAGCGGTTTTTCGGCAAAGGCCGTACCAAGCACGACAAGCCTGACAATAGTGACTCAAAAAAGGATTCGAATAAGAAAAGCGATCGCGGCTTCTTCGGCCTATTCCGGCAAAAGGTCAAACGGGACACTAAGAAGAAAAACATGTTTGATTTGAATGACTCGGGTGCACTTGCATCGCCAAAAGCTCACACGGGCCCGCCGGCCGAGCTCGATCCTAATTTTGTCGTGCACGAGCCAGACTACGAATCTTGGGACCCATTCCACATTTTCGGGCTTGAGGAGGGAGAGGACGACGTGGCTGGTGATGCAGCGACTGAGCGCTTGCCTTTTTTGGAGTCCGGAATAACAAAGTACGGTGAAATGGGTCGTGATATGGGCTCGGGAGCAGGTGGCAATGTGCGCATGATGGAACGGCCATCTGATCATAAGGTTTTTGCTGTGAAAGAGTTCCGTGCGCGCAAGACAAACGAGACAGTGCTAAAATACGCGAAACACGTCACAGCTGAGTACGCTCTCGGTGCTGCATTCCATCACAAGAATATAATAGAGACCATTGACCTTATCAAAGAAGGCGATAAGTACTACGAGGTCATGGAATATGGTCCGAACGACTTTTTTTCACTTGTGATGTCTGCGTCGATGACGACGCCGCAAATCAATTCTGCGTTCCATCAGATCGTAAGCGGCGTATGCTACTTGCACTCAATGGGGGTTGCTCATCGTGATCTCAAGCTCGATAACTGTGTCGTGACAACTGAAGGAATTGTGAAACTAATCGATTTTGGATCTGCTGTGGTGTTCAAATACCCAACTTCGCCGCAGATCCACCTTGCACGCGGGATTATGGGCTCAGATCCGTACCTTGCGCCGGAGGTTTTCGAGCGGCGGCCGTATCAACCACAGTGTGCCGACATTTGGTCATGCGGTATCATATACTGCTGCACATATTTGCGACGATTTCCCTGGAAGTTACCGCAACTTGAAGATCCGAGCTTCAAGAAATTTGTCGAAAATCCAGCCAACATTGACGGGGCGCATCCGCCACAGAATAATCAACGCAAGATCACGGGCCCGTGGCGGTTGCTGCGCTTGCTGCCTGTATTTGTGCGGCCCATAATCACCCATATACTCAGCGTCAACGTTGAGAAACGTGCTACGATGGACGACATTCTGAAGGATGCCTGGTTCAGCGAAGTCACTGAAATCTCAGTTCTACCTCCATCCGAAAGCCATGTCCACACTCCGGGGGGGGCGAACCACATTGCAGCGCATGCGTAGCGGGTCTTCGCGCATCTCAGCATCAAAGTACCTTTGGAGAATTAATGCGGCGATTCTAGCTAAGCTGGCATCAACTCTATTAATGGCATGTTTATGAAATCATAATTTATTCTGTTCCGAGAACTATAAATAATGTAGTGTGGTTCTAACAATTCTTTTAAAGAGCGCCCACTACGGCACGGTACAGCCGTGAGATTGACTCTCCGTTGTAGACACGCCGAATGGCTTCAGCGAACAAGTTCGAGATATCCACAACCTGGATGCGCTCTCCAAGAACCTCTTGGTGTGCGTCCTGCGGTACTGAGTTTGTTGTCACAATCATGTCAATAGCGCTGCGCTTAATACGATGCACAGTATCAGCTGAAAATACGCCATGTGTACAGATGCCTACAACCTGAACCGCGCCGTGATCCTTCACTATCTTCGCTGCACGCATAAGCGTTTTGCCCGAATCGACAAGGTCATCAATAATGATAGCAACCCGATCGTTCACGTCTCCGACCAGGATTGTTGCATTATTGCGTCGATCTTGGTGAATAAGGGCAAACCGCATATGAAGCTGATCCGCAACAGTAGTCGCTCGCTTCGCACCACCAGCGTCAGGACTAATGATAACGGCTGAGTGATATGTTGGAATCCTGTGTTGGATATACTCAATCAGCAGTGGTCGGAACAGCAGATTATCGAAGGGCACGTCAAAGAACCCTTGATACTGTGGATCATGAAGGTCCATAGTGATGATATGGTCGGCTCCGGCGCACGTCAAAAGTGATGAGATCAAGGAACCGCTCTGCGCAACCCAGTTGCGCATGCCGTTATTTCCATCCTCATTGAGGAGCTGCTCCGCATCACGGGGCAGACCTGACTCGAATACAAGCGATTGGTTCTTACGCGTGCTTGAGGGAGCAAGGTCTGGTGTGTTAACGGTGTCAAATGCAAGCTGCGGCACAGCAGGGCTGATGTTCGAGCCGCTGCTTCCAGAGCCGCCTCCCAAGAGATCGTCCTTGTTCACACGCGTTTCTTCACCAAAAGTGGAGGCCTTGCGCGGGCTACTCACCGAGCAATGTTCATTGCCGCATGCTTCCATCGTGGGGTTAAACGGCGTCTTCACCCGCAACTGCGCGCTCTTTGCATCAAGCTGGCGGCTGTACGGGAACAATGGTAGCACCGCTGTTATGGACTTGGCTGACGCAGACTTGCAGGCCGACATGACGATCAGCAGCTCCATGAAAAAGTCATTCACACTGCTGTACGACGTTTGCACAACAAATACATCCTTGTCGCGCACGCTTTCCTTGATCACGATCGAGGTCTCGCCGTTACTGAACTGTGTCGACGTTAGAGGCACTGGCTCGATGTCAAGAGTACGGCAAATTCGTGTGACTAGATCAGGATGCGAACGGCCGCCTAATATCACGCAGTCCCGCATTTTCGCCGCGCGAGACGGGTCACTTGAGCTCATCTTTTTTTCGACCCGGGGTCGAAACGTGGATTTGGGACATTAAGGTAATGCCCGTATGGAGTGGTATTGGATGGCGCATGCAATGCCGGGAGTGGTTCTTGGACCTTATGGCTTTTTTGTCTACCAAAATCTCCACATCGCCAAAACGTTTATGAGACCTTTTTTAGCATTGAGTAGCCCCTGATAGACGTATTCGTTAATTTGTTTCTATGTTGTTTCTTTAAGCCAAAGGGAGCACCGTGAACGTCCTCTGGATCACCAGCATGCCATTTTGCTACTAGGGAAGCTCTGGCTCTGATTCGCTTCTGTTGCTGGTTTTACTGGCTCCATCGGTTGTCTATTATGACATGTCAGTCGTCGCTTAGATCGGTGTGTAACGTTCGTCTCACGAGGCGTAGGGTAAGGCGCGTTCATGCGAGCCGGGCAAGACCAAGATGGGTAACGTGTTCGTTCGACGCGACACGGTCGATACGTACCTCACGTGTTGCAGTCTCATAACAGCGAATACTGCCCAGAGGCGGCAGGCCAGGCTGACTGCCATTGCAGGCTACAGCGGTGCATCAGAATGCCGAATCCCCAGCTAGCACCAGCATCACCCGTTACTCAAGGCAGTGCACTCGATGGTACCGCATATCGGTTTCATCGGTGCGTGCGTGTTCCATCCTTGAACAAGACTTTTTACATCACACGGCCACGAGTAAACACTGCCACACATGCTGCATGGTGTTGTTTCGGAGGGCTTTATGACTCGAAAGAGGGACCAGCATTGTCAGCGGCCAAGGCACTTGGCCAGTGCGGCCATGTGAAATCGATCGCAACTTGGAGAGGTGGCATCGTGGCTTGTGGACCCGAAGGTATCACACACTTGGATGTGACGACTTACAAGGCCACGCGGCTACTTAGCGTTGAAATTGGCTCGTCAGGCTTCCGCTGCCTCAGCGATATCGCCGCACTCCCTTTCAGTAATACTATTTGGTTCATTGATACAGACTACAGGTTTCATGACGCCACCGCCAGCAAGATCTACTGCTTTGATCCACTCTCCGGTAGCCTCGATGTTGCTACAACCGACATCGAAGTGCCGGTAAATATTGCCTTCAGTGCTGGCGCCGATAGGTGTTATATCAGTGATGCTGGCAGTGGTTCTATTATGGCTTATGACGTTGTGGTGGCACAAAACGGTAGTGGCTATGCGCTCACAAATCGCACACGCTTCGTCTATGTGGATTCAGTAGCTCCTACAACGTCCCTGGCTGTAAGCGATGACGATCGCGTGTACGCCGCATGCGATAATCGCATTCTGTCCTGGGATAAGACAGGCAGGCCTTTGGATCAGTTGGTCTTAGATGAGCCCATTTTGGATTTTGTCCTCAGGGAAGACTTTATGACTATCACACAGCGCCAGCGCATACTTGAAGTGTGCTTCCGCGCAACCGACATTGATGCAAGGCTATAGGGCCAAGATCGCGACGTTGCTCTCACACGATGCAAAACCCCTGGCAGGGTTCAGCGAGACTTTTAAAACTTAGAATCATCATTATCATATAAAGTCAAAATCAACATAAACATATGGGAGGCAAGAAGACGCTAGGTATATCATGCCCTTTGGGCTGCCAATCGCTCACGCAGGCCATCGCTCTGAGTTTGAGACTTCTTGGGGTCAAAGAATGGCCGCTCTCCTGTTGACAGCGTACGAAGACCTGTACGATTCGCGACGCCGCCATCTAGAGTACCGATATCGACAATTGCACTGTGGTATGTGCTGCGGTTATCCCAAATACCGAGATCGTGCGAATTCCACTTGAAGCGCAATTGCAGCTCCGGACTTTGATAAAGCAGGTTGTTAAGGTAGTTCTTGATGAGATCGCTCTCCTCCTGTGTCACGCCAAGGACGCGATGGAAGTGCGATCCGATTGCAAAAATGCTCTTCCATCCTGTCGTGGGATTCGTGCGCACTAGAGGGTGAACAGCGATTTGCTCCGAACCAATGTTCTCTGGTGCGCCACGTGGTGCCGTATACAGTGGTACACCCTGGTTGCCTGTGGCATTCTTGAAGAGAGGCTGATAGAATTCACCCTTCAGGGTCTCGAGATACGAGAGAAAGCTAGGAGAGACTTTCTCAGCAAGGGCATAACCATTAGCCCAAAGTGTATCTCCACCAGAGCCACCCACAGGCCCGCCGCCAGTCCTGTTGAGCTCTTCCTCAGTCCCATCGCTGCTAGGCGTTTCGATGATGCGCATGATAGACATAGCAGCTGGTACAGGCTCAAAGGCGACATCAGAGTGAAAAACAGTGTCCGAGCCTTGCGACCACTTCTTGCCACTCTCCTTCTTGTAAAGTGCCTTGCGCAGGCGCGAATTGATAAGTGTCACTTCAGGATCAATCTTGCCATCCGCGTTCAGCAGCCCGCCAGCCAAGGCCGTCGGATGAATGTGAAGTTGACTGCTCTCAGGGTTACCCGCTGCGCGGCCAAGTTTTGCACTAAGCTCCTTCTGCTGCTCAACTGTTATATCGCGTTGGTCCCGGAAGAATACAACGCCACGCTCCGCAACCGTTACCGCCAAATCGTGCAAGAGTTCATCATCCTCGAGGAAGTCTGTGACCCTCACATTTTTATACTCACGCCCTAGGCCTGGAGTCACCTCAGCATACTTGTAAGTGCTGTCAAGCTTTCCGGTGACGCGCTTTGGTTCCCAATGCGAGAGAACCGAGGATCCCTCCGTGTCTTTCTCCGCATATGGGGAAGGGCCTTCGTGCTTGATGTGAGCACCAGGAATATCGAAGGGTGTCTTGTCATCGTGGTAAAACACGTAGCTTTCTTGCAATGCCGTGGCATTTTTACTAGCCTTGGCGCGGCTATCAAGCACTGAGTGATCTCCCTTTAGTGAAGTGCGTGACTCTAAAGGTAGCGAGGGTGTTTCCGTAATCGTTGCAACTGGAGGGGCCATAATGTCAAATTTCTGAGCTACGGTTTCACTAGTTATGCACCGGCTTTTATATTTAACTAATTGGTAACTTATGGCGCCATCGGTTTCGGAATATTCTGTTATCGCACGTGATGGCATTTATGCAAGGCGCTGATAATGCTCTTACGCAAGATCACATGCATTGGCATTTCAACGTCGAGTTCTTCCGACTGGCGAGCCATGAGCATCATAACACTAAATTGTCAAGCAATTTCAGAATCCCTGTTTGTTAGCTTCAAGTTGTGCTTTTTTTTGGAGCCGTTCCGCCGCCATAAACCTTATCAACCACACCACTTGGTACCTTGTGTGACTAATCGGTGACGCGAGTTCACCGGCGGGCTGTGTGAGGGACGATGCGTAGAATGCATCGAGGGTTTTCCAAAGCGAAACGTCAAAAAAAAACTCCCGTCTGCTATTACTATAAAGGCGCCGCTGCGGTCGTGTGCTAGCTACTGTGGTACCCGCTTGGGTTAACGTCCTCTTCGCTGATATTTCCAAGCTTATGTCATGATACCTTCGTCTGTTGGTAACTTGGTAACTTCTTCTTCAGCTGGCGACCGAATGCGGGCAGACGCGCACAACTATAACTTATACCTTTAACTTCCACTGTGACCATATGTGACGTTTAATTAATTTCCCTTATGGACGTCTGTAGAAAAGTAACGGAATGACTCGATAGCAACTGAGCTACAGACGGGGAAGTGCGTCTTTTCTGAACTTATTTGAAATTTTGACTTAGGAGTTTCAACGTTCAGTTTCATAACAGCGTCTATTCTGTTCGGAGAGACAGTCTGCCTCCTATTTTACATCCGCGACTCCATTTTCGGCTGGTCGCTCCTTCGCCGCACTCGGCTGGGATTGCCCAAATACACGCATGACGAAGTTATTTGGTTCGGTCTCACCAATATGGCGTAGCTTTGTCTAACCATGTCATTACTAATCTACCGGTGAGACCGATCGATACTTGCGTTGTTTGTTTAGCCCCCACAGTGTTATAACCCGTCAAACTAACAGCAACGAGGTCTATGTATAAACCCCGATAAATGGTCTAGAAATCGAAAGAGCATCATAAATTAAAGAGCGCTAACATACTCGAGCAAATTTAAGGCTGAGGAGCTCCCTTGTGCTGGATACACTTCCCCCGCTCCTCCTCCCCCGGCAGGATCGGAAGCCTCATATGGCGCGGTCGGGCAGGGGCAATTTGGTCGGCATCGATCATTACGTGTACGGCGTCAACAGCGGCAGGGGGGGTTTGTACAAAATCGGCAGCTAAGAAATACTCATTGTTCGTGCATTTAGCATTCAGAGCCGAGTACGAAGCATGCAGTGAAAATTATGGGAGCAGTGCCGCAATAGTCCCAAGGACAGAATATCGTATCAGGACGGAAGCTTCCGAGAATCCGGAGATTGGGGTGCACACGTACACATGCGTCTTAATGTATTTTTCCGTACATAGGTGGTGTTGTGCGGGGACGATTGGGGCAGCCGCTAGGAGCGACCAAGGCAGCCGCGAGCATCTTTCAGTTTTTGTAGGGCATGCAGAGAATGCGGTGCGCACGCGCTGCGCACGGCTGTGAGCTTCGCCCAAGACCTAGACTGCACTTGCTGTCGGCCTCGTGAAGCAACACGTATTGGTCGCAGCCACAATGACATCAGAGAATCCACACACGTGATTACCACAGGCGGCCGGTAGCCATAAAGGTGGATACGAGCTAAGTCAGCGGGCAGAATCTGCATGTAGCCTGCAAGATCTCGCATACCGTACGATCCACCTGACTCACGACGTAATAGGGCGCTGCGGCGGCTTAGTGCAAGCCAAAAGCCATCCGTATATAACAAATCATGGCAACCACGCCACAAAAATATGTAAAATAGCAGTAGTCTTGTGCGCTCTCCCAGTGCGGTGAAGGAATGCCGCCACTGTGAAGACTTCAAGGTGATAAGCTCTCCGCAGCTGATCGTATCCGCGCGGGGATCAGGGTTGAGGCAAGGATGTTAGGCTAGGGCTCGCAACGGCGACCACAATAGTCGCGCCAGTGGGGTCTCGCTCCTCACCACACATCGCTGCGTTAGCTCAGGTTTTGGGCACCGCATTAAAGCTGCGATCAACGCGAGCACAATGACACCAGCTATATAAACCCCTTGGATCCGCCTGATTCGACTGCTCGTCAGAACCAAAATTTTTCGACAATTTGCAAAACACTCTAAGATGGCGCCGACTACTATGAAAGCTGCCGTCATTCGTGAATTCGGCAAGCCCCTGGACGTTGCCCAGGTGCCTGTTCCGAAGCCTGACTCTCACCAGTGTCTCATCAAGATGGAGTTCTCTGGTATCTGCGGCACTGACCACCACGCTTGGAAGGGCGACTGGTCTATTCCGCCTAGCTTGCCGCTCATTCCCGGCCACGAGGGTGTTGGCCGCGTGGTTGAAGTGGGCAACGATGTCACTGCAGTTAAGGTTGGTGAGCTCGTTGGCGTGCCTTGGCTCCACACCGCTTGTGGTCACTGCGAGTACTGCTTCACAGGCTGGGAAACATTATGTGAAGCGCAGAAGAATTCAGGGTACAGCGTGAATGGTACTCTTGCCGAGTACGTGGTTGCTGACCCGAACTACGTTGCCCACGTTCCGGAGGGTGTTGATCTGGCTCACGTAGCACCTGTGCTCTGTGCTGGTCTCACTGTTTACAAGGGCCTTAAGGTCACGGAAGCGAGGGCCGGCAATTGGGTATTGGTGAGCGGTCTTGGCGGTTTGGGACAGCTTGGCATCCAGTTCGCAAAGGCGATGGGGTTCAATGTCATCGGTGTCGATATTGACGACGCCAAGATCGAAACCGCCAAGCGCCTCGGTGCCACATACGGTTTCAACGGCATGAAGCAGGACGTCGGGGCTGAGATCAAGAAAGCAGTAGGCGGCGTGCATGGTGCCATTGTCACCGCCGTTGGTCGCTCGGCGTTCGGTCAGGCGCTTGCATCCGTGCGTCGTCGTGGTACCATGGTCTGCATTGGCCTGCCGCCTGGAGCTTTCGAGCTGGACATCCTCAACACGGTCATGAGCGGTATCACCATCCGGGGTTCCATCGTGGGTTCGCGCATGGATATGGTCGAGGCTCTAGAATTCTTCAGACGTGGACAGATTCACAACGATGTTGAGCTTGACACTATTGACAATGCCGACAAGGTTATGAACGCCATGGATCAAGGCAAGCTTGCAGGTCGTGTTGTCTTTGACTTCACGAAGGGCAACTGAGTCCGTTTCAACAGCCTCTGTATATATGCACTACAGAATACTGCACACGTATATTCTAGCTCACAACAAGCAACACTCTTATGTCGATAGCTTATTATCGCCTTTTCATTTTCATTCAATTGCGTTAAACTTAGCGTGTGCCAGAGTGATGCATTCTAGGACGGTCTCGTCTGCATAACCATTAATAGGGCACGGGCGCAGCAGCATACGCGTGCGTTCGCCAAACTGGAAAGGGTAACTCAGCGCCACCATCCCCGCAGCAAGGGGCCGACCAGCTCTTCAGTAACGCAGCAGCATCATGAGCATCATGAGCATGGCAGCACAAGGGCTAACACCACGACATCCAGTTTCAGCGTAAGGTTCGTAGAACCAAGTTACGCGCTCCGAAGGCATTATGTGTTTCTAAACGCAAGGGACTCTGCCCTTTAAAAGTTGGACCTAAAAGCTTGGAGCCTATTTAACAATTAGTCAAGTGATGCGGGACTTGTTCCAGATGAAACAGGTTTGCTGCAGACGCATTTGGCGCGCGACGTTGGTACTACTCAAACACCCAAACGTACATAACCCTTACCTGAGGCTCCAACCCTCTTTGTTAGCTATCAAACAGTTCTGGCCGAAAAACAGCTGAATTGTCACAAAATCACCACGCAGTCAATTGGAGGTGCTTGAAAGGGGTTTGAGCCCAAGTAATTGCCATTTACGCGCTCTTTCACCGTCACTATGACAGCAAAACAGTCCTTAAGCTTTTCCCAGCGCGAGAATACGGACCTTGTTGGTGTGGCTAAGAGCGTCTCCAACAATATACAGAATACCAAAGACAACAATAGGGACGATTCGATTTTGAGCAATCGCTTATCCCAACGTCTGGCGGGTCCTTTCAACCGCATTCGTTGGTCAGGCATGACCCGCGCCTCTCAAGAGGCGACCAAAACAACTTCACCAAGAGATTGGCGACGAATTCCAAAGTCCAGCAAGCCTGCAGACATAAAAATAGGAGAACCGACATTATGCTCGGCCTCGTCGTCAATGGACGGAGAGCTAGACGAAGGACTGAGCCCATACAGCTTTCAGACAAGACCTATCACGCCTCCAAAGAGTCACAGTCAGGACAGACGCAGATTATCGGAGCTGCAAGGAGCCGAATTGCGTGAGCTCACTAGCTCCTCGGTTTCAAATGAGACCAATTCAAGCACCCCGCCTTCACTGGTATTTAACTCTCCACTCAGCATCGGGGCCAGCACAACGATTGATGAGTCGCTGTGCGGCACTACAGCGCTAGCGGAGTTACCATCGAAGTTTGATGAGTTTCGCGCAAAGGCCTACGCGAATGAGGGGCGCCCTGTATCAGTAGCGAACGTGCCTAGTCAAGGGTACTCACAGCGAGCTGAAAACAACGACACGGTGATAAGAGGAAGCCATACTTCGCCCATAAGGGATCCCAAGTTATCATCAATAAATGAAGGAGCAGAGCAGAAGGTATTTCTCGCAAGTCCACGCTCGAGTAGTAGAAGTCCCTCTAACTCTGGCGCCAGTAGCCATTCGACTGTAGCGACAAATGCTTCACAGGAGTTCGATTTCGGCATAGGCCCCCCTAAGTCCTCGCAGCCGCCGCAAAACAACCGAGTCATTTCAACGTGGCGCCCGGAGCAACTTGTGTCACGCGCGAGCAGGTCACCGGAGTTGTATCCGGAAGCTCTGATGCCAGCTCGAGACCCTGCTGCTAGCCAGGTGTCTCTAGGTGTGTCTATCCCCCAACCACCTAAAAAGGCGTCGCGAATCACCGCGAGCACAAGGAACTCTTCGGTCGAAGACCTTGCGCACTTGCTGAGTACACTAGACCTATCGCTCGCGGTCAGAGACGGTTGCCAGTCGGAAGCCCGTGCGCTGCCCAATGAACGCAGCGCAACTGACGATGTAGATAATTCAGCTGTGTACAAGGAGGCAATCAGCCGTCTCAATTCCGTGAGACTCTTGGAAATTCGACAGCTGAATGAGCGGATTGTGCAGCTTGAGTCCCGCAGGCAGCGCCTCCCCAAAGACACAGAGCCACCCCTGATGCTATTTGAAAAGATTCAAGGCCTGCCACGACTTTTGCCGATTCGGCCCAGCACGCACTAACTACATTATAGTCCTCTAAAGTCCCTATTAATGGCAAATGTGTATGTAAGCCCCCCTACTATCAAACTACATCTGTAGGTGTTATAGATGTCGTTAGCGAAAAGGGCGTACTCTCTCTCCCCTTTGACACGTCGTCCAACGGCTGATATAGCACAGCCGCCGACACAACTGAATTTGGCCGAGGGTGGTGTAAAGAGGAAAAAAAGTGTTGTGTCAGCATGGCCTCCTCTGTCAGAGCGCGCAGGCGGTGCTGATGGCGAAATTGCCTACCACGAGGCTCTCTGAGTGCAAGTCCGTATGATCCGTTTAATCGAATAAATTGAAATTCTTGAACAGAACAGTTTCGTCAGGCCAGAAAGGATTTCAGTGAGTCTAGAAACATTTCGCCTCGCCCTCGCCACGCTAGTCTCACCGGTCCTATCACGTAACTGCGAATTCGGCTCCCTTTCAGTGCACAGCGTCTCTGAAGCCTACGCGACATGTTCCCTAAATTGAGGATTCCTACGGGAGCAAACCTCGAAATCTTCCGATTTGCCGTGTACATCACGGCGCCGATCTGCTTGATGCTGTACGTAGGAAGCAACACTCACGAGAAGCTGAATGTACACGACTTCTGGCCAGACCCGAACCGCCTCAACCAGATCCCGAAAGACCGTCTCGAGCTGAAAACGGAAATTGAGCGTATGCGTCAGGAGCGTGCGGAGAGGCGTGCGCGGCGCGAGCAGCGCTCTGTTGGGGACGACAGCCAGGAGTAACCTATAAACAGCGTAGCTACTGCCTTTTTGTACATACTATAACGATTTATTAATTGGATGATTGAGAGAGAGCGAAGAGCGCTACAGTCACTACGTAGGGGTGTGTGGTGGAATTTCACCGTAGAGCCGTGGTGGCTACTATTGTTGGCCTCTCGACGCACTCTCTAAGCACCGCGACTCCCAACCCAGCGTCATCCTCTAACCGTGTGATCATTCACAAGACTGGGACACAGTTGTATTACTCCAAGCCAATGTCTTTAGAGGTTGACGTGGAAACACAAGTGCCCTCTGAGCAATCTGGGTCACAAAGGGTACGGAGCGCGCAGGGCGCCGCTGAGGAGTGGACGCTACTACGGCGATTGCGGGAGTCGTCACACCCCATAGCTATCATCTTCTTCCTGGCAATACGCGCCGCACCTATAGCGGTCTACATTTTTGGAAGCTGGTTCAGCCAGAACTCCGTGCTCCTTTTCATCATTGTCTCGTTGCTTGTTGCCGCGGACTTCTGGAATGTTAAAAACATTGCTGGAAGACTTCTCGTCGGCTTGCGCTGGTGGAACGAAACTGCAGACGACGGAACCTCCGTTTGGGTCTTTGAGACTGCAGATCCGCAGCGATACATCAACCCGATAGACTCGCAGTGCTTCTGGATGCTAATTTATGCTGTGCCTGCTATGTGGGTTGTGTTCGCTTTGCTGGCTATCCTGAAGCTGAACATTCTGTGGTTGCTTGTGGTGATTCTGGCGTTGGTGCTTAGCCTCACAAATACGTTTGCATTTAGTCGCTGCGATAAGTTTGCGAAGGCGAATAACATCATTGGAAAGGTGTCGTCCAGCGTTGTTTCGCGCCTGTTTTCGTCGCTCGGTTCGCACCTGTTTTCAGGAGGACAAGGATAAATGTGAGTATTACAGAAAATAGCTCGAATAAATTATGTTGTCATGTCTTGACTGCGCTTTTGAAGCGCTTTGATTGTATGTACATGCGTACCTAGACTCGCCTCAGCGAGTTAGCGCGGCGGGGAACATGTCATCTGTAACGTCTTGTATACCTCACTCACAGCGCGTGTGTCCTCAAGACGCTCCAGAAGAGCTAGGAGGGCTGCGACATGATGCCGACGCCAGGCGCCCAGGTTCGCGGCGGACCTCAGAACTAACAACGCTTCATCAACTTGTCCACACACAGAGAGCACCTCGACAATGTCGCGTGCAAATTGAAAGTCCAAACGGTTGCGGGCACCTTGCGGGAGCCGACGAAATGCATCTGTCTTCCGCCACTCACCGCGCTCCATCCAAACCTCACGGGCAAACGAAAGGTCTTGGAATTTAATGCACGCGCGGATAGCAAGACGGTAGAAATCCTGATCTCGAGCAAGTGTCAAGTTTGCATGCGTCTCAGGTTCCTCCTTCACGACGTGTGTGGCGCGCTCAAGCTCTGTGAAACGGTTGAAACGTCGCTTGAACTCCTCAATGCCGCCGTTATGCCGGATGACAACTTGAAGGTAATTGAACACGACAGGGGAGTGTCGCAGCTTCGCGCTGGACGCACGGTTGCTCACGCGCAATGCCTGGGGCCGCGTGTCAGCACAGTACTCCATCACTGCGTTGCTTTCAGCCAAGATAAGCCCCTCGTTCAGCTGTGCAACCGGCAGCAACGGAAGCGATACCGTAAGCGGCGGTGCTGTAGCATCCATGAGAATATGCGCCCGAATGGCATTACCGTTCGGCGTGTTCAAAATTTTCGAGGGGCCTGGCGCCCAGTTTTTGTACGCCAAGAATAGACTGTTCAGAACGAATTCGTCGACAAGGTAGCCTTTCGCGCCATCTTCACGCTCTAGTAGTCTTCTCACAAGGGCGCGGGCAAGCATTACCTCCCCGGTGGACCCACATAAGTAGAGCAACGCCCGGAAGCTATCACGATCAGCTTCGAGACCATTGCTCAGAGCCTCTGTGAAAAGTTCCCAAGCTAAAAGGTGTGTCTTCGGATCTCGCGCACATGCGTAGACAAGTACACTGTACGTCTCGGCCGTAGGCTCCAGAGGGAACGGGCGCCGCGATTTCATTTCCGAGAACAAATCTAGCACTCGATTCACGTTGTGCTTTTTTGCAGCGGCCAGCATCATTGTATTATACAGCTTTGTGTCCGGCTGAGTGCTTACGGAAAGGTACTTCAAATTGTCAAAGACCTTCTCCGCCTCATTGTATCGCTTGTGCTGAATTAGCGATTGCACGGCACCAGAATATACTTGAAGGTTCGGACTGTGTCCTGCAGCAGTCATACGCCGAATTACGTCGAGAACCTTCTCCGAGGGAGCTCCACTTTTGAAGTAGGACTTTGCTAGATGCCCAAAAGAATATTCGGTGGGCTTACTGCACTGCGAAAGTATTCGCTCCACGGACAAGGGGTCGCAACGCTCCGCGTATGCGGCCATGAAAGCGTCTTTCATGAACTGCGATCGGCGGTTCTCAGGCACAAGGCGCTCGAGCTGCACGATGAGACTGGCCCTTTCTTTCAAAGGGATGGATGCGACAAATTTCTCCATTTCTGGCTGGGCGATTGTATCTATGCGGTGTTCGATGTCCTCTAAAGTAGCCAGCTTGTTGACGATATGCACCCAACTCAACGTCTGTGGCTTGAACAGCTGCAGTTGACCCACTTGTTCGCCAGCGAACAGTACACGTAGACTTTTAGGCAGCAATTGCAAGGGACTCTTAGCTCGTCCCTTCCCAAAGAGTCTGAGATCTGATTTCTGTACACTTTGTTCAAGCGCTGCAATGTCTTCCGCAGAGGCCGGCAGCGTGAGTTCTGCATTATCAACTTGCGCCACCTTTTGCTGCTTCTCGATATCCTTCTGTTCCTTTATTCGATTTTGGATGTGTCGCTCGCGCTGCTTCAAATCACGAAGCTGCGCATCGAGTAGCGCCGCTTCTTTATTCAATCGCATGGCTGCGCCAGCTTCCTGACGCCTTGCATGGCCATGAGTTTGAGAAGGAGGTATGTAAATCTGCCGCGCTAGTCGCAAACCCTGCAGTCGAGGTGAAGGCCTCCCATGCACGAAGCGGCGCATTCGCAGAGCTTCAGTTCACACACCTGTCAGGAAATTTTCAGAATATTGACTTGCACGTGATATTGACATGTGATTGTAACGGAGAGAGACTTGCAGCTATGAACACTTTAGCCCGCCGTATGTTTGTAAATCTACACGCCAGAGATTAATCAGGACCTCGCTTTACATAAGTATAAGGGACACACAGGCAAGCTTTCAAGTCGCTCGAAGACAAAGATATTAAATCGCAGCGAGTGTAAATAGACAGTTGAACGTTTTATGTCGCCACCCTGGGCGCTGCTGAGTGATTATTTGTCATTATACATGCTGTCTAAGGGGTATTCATATTCGCATGACAACCAGGCGATATATATTTTGTTTAGTCTAGTCAAGCTTCGTGTGTGAGCCCGCCTTCCGGCACCACGCCACCTCAACTAATAATAGCTTGTCGGCGCTCTGACTTAGCCACCTCCCAGCAGCTCATGAAGATTTGGAAAGCTGTGGTCGTCGATCCTGCAGAATATGAACCCAGGAAACCGAACATAGCCTCACTGTATTTTCGTCGTTTCGCTGTTTCGAGCTGGAAATAGCTGTTTAGCCTTGAATCAGAAAGCCTCACCATGCATTGAATGCATACACATGCGTGCTCATTAAGGAGAAGGGTAGGGTTCGCATACAAGGGCAAGGGGTGAAACTCGGTTACGTCTCCCGCCGCCGCCTTCACGCGCATCAAGAGCGGTGAGTCTAGCTTGCTTGCTGCATGGGCGATTACTGGCGCAACGGGTTAATTCACAAGTGGGCATAATTCCGTGCGCACGGTCTCTCGTAGTCTATCGAGCTCAGCGTTCTTTGCTGCAATATTCTTCATGTTGACGGACCTGTCGACAATGTGACACTGATAGGAGCGTGTGTGGCATGCGCCGTTCCGCTCCCGTGCCTTCCCGTGACGCGGTCGCGTCTTAAATTAGCTAGGTGGCGCAGTCATAAAGTGTAATTACGGTTGAACGGCGAATAAAACTGCTAACATTATTTGGCAAGCAGTGGACTGTCTTACTTCTCGATTTGCAAACAGCTTTGAGCTGGGCCTGTAACGCCTCATCATGCCCAGGCTCGTGCTGCCTCCCGAAGCGGAGAGACCGGTCGGGTCGCTTGGCGTGATATTAAAAGCCACGCAAATCGTATAGCGGGTTGGGGTTCAATTCGCGACACGCTTTGACGGTAAGTCCTGCGTCGTTAAAGAAGGCCTCTGACAGATCCTACGCGTGCAGAAGAGATACTCTCAACTTCTTACTCGCCTCTGTGTCACTCCGGAACAATGTCATGAAGCTAATGCCGCCGATCCCATCAAATGGGGTTGGGAGCACGGGCTAGGGTGAGGAAGACAAATCAGGGTGCGCGGGTGTGTACTCTGCCGCCCCTCCCTCCCTGTGGTGCTGTATAATTAGAAACATACTGCACTAGGCAGGTGTCTCCCGGCGATCGCAGCGCGACCACCGGATCTGTTACCACATCAATAACAGTGGCCCAGAAAAGATCATTAACCTGTGTTTCTGATTCTTTTACCTACACTGACCTGGGTAGGCAGGTGTCCATCCTTCTTTTGTAATTCGGTCGCGTTCTGCTACATCCTCCGAAGCACCCGCCCCTCATCTCATTTGTGTCCCGCTTGTAGTTCTGCGTTGGCCACGGAGACTGTTTTTGGCCCTCGAACAGAATAAGTGGTTTAGCTCAGTGCTCGCGACTCTTGATTCATGGCCTCAAACTACTCCACATACACTCCATCGAGCAGACACCATCCGCAGTACGTTTACTATGCGCCGAACTTAGCACGTCATCCTGTCCCATCACCATACTACTACGTTCCTGCAGTGCCCATTCAAGCCGTACCTGTGGAGCAACTACACCCACGGTCGCGTAGCTTCAATGATCTTTACGGGCCCTACCATCAGCCGCAACAAGCTGCAAACGCATCCCCAACTTCGGTGCATGCATCGGTGAGGTCCAGTATACACCAAGACTCGAGCTATTCGCACTTGTCGAATGCGTCGCCATCACAGGCGAACCAAGCGCTATCAAATCAACCTGCCTCAGATCAAGGATCGGCAGCATCAGCGTCTTCGACTCAGAAGCCTCTTCGTTATCGTGGGCGTATGGCGCGCTCTAAGAGCCACTCATCCTTGGTCGCCACTCCAATGCCCGATACCCAGATCGCGCTCAGCGTTAATACTGGAAGTTCGCCTAGTCCATTGCCTCTTGAGCGACGGCGCATGTCCTCAACGTCCTCCATCCAGCGCAATAATTATAGCGCCAGCATGAGCAGCACAGATGGAGGCAGCACACCGAGCATCATGAGCACGGCCGATACGGACTCACTAACGACGCAGACCTCCCTAAGCTCAACATCTTCCGTAGATGAAGAGGCAAAGAACCAGAAAGCTAACCATGCCCGCCGGCGGGGTGTGGTTAATACGCTTGCGGAGAAGAGCGAGTCTGCAACTGAAGCTCCAAATAACAGCCCACATGAGAATTTTGAAGGTGAGAAGAAGCGTGTGGAATTGGACGCTAATTCGAAGAACTGCTCAACCCTTACAAACAACGCGGGGAAAGATTCCCCTGAAACGATCCCTCTTCCAGATGCTAAAAGTCAGTCTTCTGGCCACCAAGTAGCGACTGAAGGGGCCAAGGATCCCGTTGTAGGCAATGAAGCGCGCGCCGCGGAACGCGAAGTGGCTAGCAACGTAGACGTAGCCGCGCCAGAAATTTTGCCCGCAGCAGCCGTAGTTTCGCAACTTAAAGTGCGTCACTCCCGAGTTGTATCCAAGTCGACTACGCCGCAAGCCTCTGAAGCCTCACAAGCGCGTGAGGCTTCTGTTAAACCGGCTCGATCCGCCAAACATGCAAAAGGTTTTAGCAAGGAGATGCCCAAGGATGTAGTGGTAGCAGCTGCGATATCTAAAGAGATGGCAGCAGCTAAGGATGAATCAACTCAAGTCGACACTGATGTGAGCAGAACAGCCGATAAGCACACAATAGGGGGGCACGATAACCTCAAAGACGAGAAGCCAACCAGCGACAAGTCTGAACCAAATGGCCCTGATCAGGTGCTGACGTCACGTCCGAAACGTACTACGGCAGCGGCACCTTCCAAGCTAGTTTTGCCTTCGGACCTGCAACCGAGGTCTTATTACCAATCGAGCAACGGCGCTGATGCTCTTGCTAGCCCATCTTCGCAACGTCATGCCCGGAGTGCAAGTTGGTACACTGCTACCACTCCTGTGCCCTCTAAAATAAATCCGGGGCTCAGGCATGAGAGCATGTACTCGGGCTCGCTACCGCGCTCTCGTTCACCGTCTGCTCAATCAGAGTCACAGTCACCTGTGTCCTCTGAGAGCTCAGTGTTTCTGCAGCGTTCGTACGCCTCACGGCAGCGCCCGACCCATAGTATGCCACCGCGGCGACCGGAGAGCCATGTCGGTGCTCCGTCCTCGGGCAGTTTAGCCAACTTGCGGACGCCTTCTTCAAGTGCTAACATATCAACAGCGATCTCTGCCAACTCATCAGAGGCTCTACCCAAAGGACGGACTATGCCGCTTTCCTCTCAACCCGCAATAAGCACCACAGCAGTAGCGGCACCTTCGACCACGAAGATGCGCTCATCACGGTCGTTTGGGTCTGTGATAAAGGGTATCTTCTCCAACGAAAAGACAGATCAAAGCGATGACATCTCTGACGCAGCATCAATTACTTCGACAAGATCCTCGAAGTCGATGATGTCCGTGCGCTCATCGAGTAGTGGGTTCTCGTTGTCTAGCCGGTTCCGTCGCAAAAAGAATAGCGTTGTTGCGGAGTCCACTGAGCCGCCAGCGCCGCCGCCGCCTGCTCCGCGGCGTGAGCATCCCCCATCACTCCCCTCGCCGCCTCCACACTCGCCCAGCTTGATAAACTCATCCAGGGCCCGGTCGAAAGCCGCACTATCTGCAACTCCTTCGCCGGTGGAGCCAATTGCACCTAGGCCACCTTCTCCGGCTCTAGGTAGCATCGGGCGGCAGGTCGCGCCAAACCTTACGGCAGGCGATATTTATCCGGGCCTGCTGCGGCCTAATGAGGTTGACACGATCATCTCGTCGCTAGAGAGAACGGGGAGCTTTGAGCGCAAGCCGAGTACCTCGCGGAGGTCAAAGGAGCAGAAAGTGCCTGGAGAACGCGTAATTCTTGCTACCGAGTCTACGTCGGCACCTTGCCGCAAGGAGAACCCATTAAAGTCTGCGCTCAAGGGTGCATCCGGTGCGAAGCGTAGCATGAGCCATATTGCGTTTGCGAAGAATACCCTCGTGTACAATACGTACTCGGCTTCAGAGTATAATCGCACTCCAGAGCCGCTTCCTTACGATCTGCACGATCGACGTGTTGTCGTGCAGTTGTTTAGGGAGTTGAATGATCTAAAGCTCTCAATGCCTGTACACCCGAGCTCTAAACACCACACGCAATACCTATTTGGCCGTGATGAGAAGCCCAGTCGTACATCAGTAATTCAGTGATCTTAATTCCGCTAGTAGTATGTAATATTGCATGTCCAAGAATGGACTTGTCTCTATATTTTTTCATTTGAATTCCAATAGTAGCTCCGGCTATTCCCATCTGTCTTTCTGCTCAGTGCAGACGCACGTGATCTAAATTTCCTACATCTGCTGCTCTTACATACTGCCTTTTCCTAAGACGCTACTGTGAGCAAATGGTGCTGCCTGGCTATGTAGTCCCAGGCCAGCTAGTGTGCTCACGCAGCGATGAAGACTTCAGACGTTATGTTGTAGGGAGCGGACTCGAAGCGGCTGACAGTGGAATTGTCGCTACAACTCTGGGCAAGCTAACGGCGCTGGACACCGGTAAGGAAAAATGGCGATTGGCAGTCATGAACCAATTTAGGAACCCATACGCCGAGATTCCTAGCGAGCAGGTTGGGAACTCTCGTCGTAGCACGTCCAAGTTGCCGCAGGTCGGCGATATTGTATATGCACGTGTTCAGAGACTTGGGCGCCAGCAGGTAAATTTGGAAATTGTAGCTGTGGAAAATAAGGGAAATACGATGACAGACCCTGCAGTTGGCGTGTTTGCCTCTGCCGTGGGATCTGTTCACCCTCGTTCTGGTAGCGGAAGAAATGATCGCGTTGGCGACTTTGGTGAAGGGTATGGCGCCATCATTCGCATTCAGGACATCAGGGCCACAGAACGGGACAAGATTAAGATAGAGCAACAGTATTCACCGGGTGACCTTGTGCGGGCATTGGTGCTGTCGCTAGGTGATGGATCGCATTACTATCTTTCGACTATTCAAAGTGATCTTGGAGTAGTGTTCGCACGGAATCCCTTGACGGATACGCAACTCGTTCCACTAGACTGGCAAACTATGACTGATCCCAAGACACTGGAGACATTCATGCGCAAGTGTGCCAACCCTTTTGTTTCGTGATCTCCCGCGAAGCTTCCTAATCGAGTAATTAAAAAAAACGTGGACAGCATTCATCCCGTGCAGACGGCATGTTAAGTTGACACATAAAGACATCATCCCAAGAGATCCGGTGGAAAGCTTGACGAACTTCTGCAGCCGTGTAGTTGAATCGTGAATGCAGAAGGTATCAGCGCCAGCGTTGACAGCAAAATACTCTAACGCGCACCAAGCGCCATCAGCGCTGGATCTTGGCAAATACTTCCGCCCTAAAAGAGCCTCGGAGCCCTTTGTATTCAAATCAGTTGGTGTGTGGGAAAATATTGAGCACATCGTTCGTAAGAACCTTGCACGCTTTGGTGAGTTTGAGCGGCCGTCAAGATTCATGACGACACATGAGGTTGCGCTTGAGGAAATCAATCCCAAGTTTGCACAAAAGGGTCTCAACACTCGATTTATGGAGAGCCTGCCGGAAGATCATCCCTTCTTGGGGAGCGCCAACCTCGTTCTTTGCGACTCCACAAGTGCCACTGATACACCTATATTAGTGGGCCACAACTATCCAGACCTAGCTCTTGAGTTTGATATTGTGCGTCATCTGCATGGCGACAGATGGGGACAGAGCGAAGAAGCTTATTTTGGAGGCTCAATCGAGGAACTAAAGGCAGTCAAAGATGAGGCTGTTCGCGCTCTACAGTCTTTGTGTCATGTCATGCTTGTCAATGACCTTGCCATTGGTTACCTCTCGAGCGAGGCTTCCATTCGTTTCGTCAATATTATCCCCCGCTCGAATGGGCTTGGATTACAGATTTCTAACCCATTCGACAGCCGCAACTCCTGCCAAGCTCTAATAGCAGTGGGATTGGAAGCCTACTACGGACATCCGTATTTGCGATACTATCACGGGTTCAATGCCACGCCTGAGACTGTTGAGGATCCTAATATAGAGCCTCTTTCGAGCTTTGATGAGGGCTCAATCGGCAAAATCAAATGGTGGGTAGCAAATCGTGTAAATCGGCAAACCTATACGGTCACCATAGACCGCAGAGATTCCAATGATATCGACAACCCAAATCGGTGTATCTACTCGATCAAAAGTACATCTTCTGCCTGGAGGTCGGGGGCCGTAACCATCAACGATGATCGTATGCAGCCCGCTCTTCTCAAGATCTGCACCTATGAGACATGTATTCGCCGTGAGGCCTCCATGCTACAATATGCGCTTGATAAAGGCGCAAAGCACGTTCCTGCGTTTATTTTATATGGCCATATTCTTGGGAACGACTTCCATTTACTTGCACTTGAGCCGTTCGGCCGCCAAGTGGTACCAGACGATTTGCTCGTTGCTGGAGTTCAAGAAGAGATGAAATTAGCGCTGAGTGAGCTTCATCATTGCGGCATAATGCTGTTCGAATTCACCTTGGATACCTTTGGTATTGAATATATCCAGTCTGTTCACGGCGCTGTTCCAGTGGTGCGCATTATCAGCTTTACGTGCGCAAAACTTTATCGGCGGATTCCAAAGGTTGCGCGAGAAAAGGAGCATTTGAAGCTGCAAGAATTCTTCGAGCACGAAAAGACAGCCGACAAAAATACAGCCACTCAACGTGCTCATTGACAACCAGAAGAGAGGAATATAGAGACTCCCTCTCCATCTTTGCGGCCGCACCATGGTACATCCAATTGGTCTCCATCGGAACCTGGCCTCATTACCAGTATCATCACTGCCCCTGGCCTTTACTTTAATTGAATGTGTCTATTTATGTACAAAGCAACATTATGTGCCGTTGTCGCAAACGTGTTTAAAACTCCAAGTTGTAACTTCATGCATGGGACGCCTCGGAGGCCGAACGCGGCGAGGGAGACATTGCAGTCTCCGCATTGATCCGAATGAAAGAACCACCACACAGGCAGTGCCTGTGGAACAAAAAGAACCATTGCTGTGTATGTGGTTTGCCTTGGTCGCCTATTGGAACTGACTGCATTCCACATCTTGTGCACTGCTGAATAGGCTCATTCAGCATGATAATTCGCTTGCGGATTGAGTCTATAGAGAGGCTGCTAGGCGTCTCGTCCAATCCAATCCAAGTTGTGTCGTAAAAGTAGAGCTCGGGAACATCCAACGCGGGAATCAAAATGGTTCGCACAGTCTCCATCAAAGGATCAACGACAGGCATAAAAAATGATGGTGATTTCGCCAATTTGACGAGCTCAGCATCCATTGCATAACGGACTTGATCCGGAACTTTTGCCTCGGCGACCAGCGCCTTCACCTTTTCGTCAACCGAGACTAGCAATTTGTCGAAGCTATCCAATTGAACTGGTCCCGCTTGCAGCTGTACTACAAGCTTTTTGAGTGTTTGTGCGGCGACAAAATTCAAAGGTGACTTCAAACGCGACCGAATTTCCTCAATGCCGCCATCACTGGTATGTGCGGCACTAGCAAGCTTATTGTTCAGTTTATTTTCCTGCTCAGCCAAGTTTTTTGCGGTAGTTGTAAGATTGTGAACTCCACGTAGGAAGTACCTCAAGAAGAAACGCGACAAGCTGGAGAAAACAAGCGATGCGTAAACGTTGGGCTTTTCAATGAGCATGTGCGCTGCCCCGTTCTCCCGATACGTTGCCGATGTTGGAGGCTCCGGCGCGACGCTTGCATTGTACAGTTCCTGGCAAATGCGGGCGATGAGATCTGTCGCCCAACGAATAGGGCCAAGCATCGCTGCTATGTGGAATTGCGATGCCGCGATCTCAAGACGCAGCTGCTCAGCGTTTGTTGCGCGCAGTGGCCTGGCCACCTTTTTCAAAGTCCACAAGAGACTGAATCCAAGTAGCTGAAGATTCAGTATACACAAAGCAAGACGACATCCAGGCGTTCGATGCCAACCGGAGGACGTACCGAGAGTGATGAGTAGAGAAAGCCACCGCTGCATTGGCGAAGGGATCATTATGAAGCGCTCCGCAAGACGTGTGTCCTCTGGTGCCGATAGACTGACGGTCAGGAGCCGCTGTGCTTCGGATGCAAGAGTCTCGAAGAACAGAGACGCGTGAGCCTGGATCTGCGGATCATTAAGCAGCTCCCGGCACACATTCAGCAGGTCATCACACTGCTCGGAGTTGAAAACCGTGTAGGCATACTCAGTGGCAAGCAGGCGAGCTATGTTGCGCATTTGCTCCTGATCAACCGTTCCAGACAGCTTCACGCGCGCAAGAGCTGGTTTGTCTTCGGATTCGGTACGATACACCGCGGCGCAAGTAGTTGTCGGCGAAAGACACAAATCCGACACACCTGCAAGCTCATCCTGAGCAAAGGTGAGCTTCATAGTATCCAGTCTAATAGCGGACACGCCCGGAACGAGAGACTCGGTCTCCAAAGTTCCGTCTTCGTAAATGATGTAGTTAAGGAGGTCTGTAACAACGAACCACTTGATCTGTTTGCTGCGCTCCTCAACAACACTCTCGTTTAGGACCCATACTTTGTGTGGATCAGGTTGTACCGGCGTGGACTTCCCGAAAAGTTCAAAAAACGAAGCGTGCAAAGCCTCTGAGCGGCATGAAAGAGTGTAGCGTGCAATAACTTTATCCGCAACAGCACAAATTACGACATCTTGGTCACCGACGCGTCGGTAGGCTGTGACTGTGCGTAAATCTGAGACAAAGAGGCTTGCTAGAGGTATTACTGCGATGGGATGCACCTCAATGTCTACAAAGTCCTGCTTGCTTGCCAAGTTCTCAGGGTGCCAACGCACAGTGGCCTCGTACACCTGTAAAACGCCAGCCTTTCCTACCAACATAAGTAGCAAAGACTCAGGGCTATTTGGAGCGCATACTGCATGCAAAACAGAGTACGCACCCGGGATCAAGGCGTCGACCTCAACGTAGCGATGATCAGGGGCCTCCACGAGAAGCCGTAGCATGCCATTACCGTTGACACACACGAGAGCACCGAGTCCTTTTTTGGGAGGGAAAGGCCCAAGCGGTTTCACAGGGTTCCAGGCTTTGGATGCCGGAGCATCCTCAGTTTGAGGGTGAGGCGCTATGAGGTTTTTCTCGATGCCCAGCCAATGCATCGTCACAACGCGATCGAGCTCGACAGGACGCAAGCGCTGGTCCTTAACGCCACTTGCAACGATCTGATTGACGGCTGTGCCGGACCCGCTAATGGTGACGATTTGTACACGCCCCAGCTCGTCTGCAATGGCAAGATCAAAGTTCGACGAGGACCATGCCAGCTTCAGGGGACGCGCCTCAGACGCAACCGAAATATGCATAGGAGGCGCAAACTCCCACGCCTTGCCTTCTACACACCTAAGCCAGGTCACCCGTACTGCATGAGTGCTGTCAATGTACGCTAAGAAGCCGCTGCGCGACCATGCGATGCGACCGCGCATGAAGTAAGCGGGAGGGTGGGAACACACACACAATTATAAGAGGGGGTCGAAAAGATCTGGCGTTGGGAGAACAGAGATCATCAGTAAGGGTCATGCAGGCCAGAAAGCTTAACATGCCAAGGTAAAAAAAGGCAAGTGGCGGTCTCGAACTACCATCGAATAATTTAAAAAGACGCACTGCTATTACTAGGGAAGCAGTATTTTATACAAATCGAGAACGGTATTTTTGAGACTCTAGGGTAGTTCTGAGTATGACACCAAAAATGTCTCCAAGTAAGGCGCTTAGACGAGCTCGTCACCTCATCTCAGTACACCGCCTGAAGTCAGCGCTCATGTCGAATGGAGTCTAGAAAACGCGTTTAAGTCCTCAACTCTCGTATAATTAAATGTCCAGCGGTGGCGATGTCTATTATAGGTGAGTAAGCTTCGTATGGTGTGATCGACTTTCTCATGGCGCCAACTCACAGCACACATTAACCATGGCGCAACTATGGTGCAGAGCCGAGTTAAGGCGTTGATTTCTCAACCATCTGCTCTAGAAAGAATACTGCGCAATACTTAAAGCGTCAGCAGTCGCTCTCTAGTTGTGTGCATTAATTCATATCGCGAGCCGCATGGACCTAGCCCAAACGCACGAAAGCCTATCACCTCATACCCTTCATGCGAGCTTTTCAGCTCGCTGAACACGCGCGACGCATCGACTTTAATGGGGCCTCTATAGTACTGGTCGTTCAAGTGCCATGATGGTTTGATGAAAATACCGCTGTAAAAGCAATAAGCTTTAAGACTAACCAGCCACTTTATACTCTGTTCTAAGATGGAGCGACGAAGCTATGAAATTGCGCTTAAAGGCATCTGGATGAGCACATTGAAGCTACAAGTAATTCGTGAAGCTTTGAGCAGCACTGTACAGAGTGATTCCGCGCTCGCAGTGACAGATCTGCAACCATTTAGTGAAAATATCAGGGCCGAGGGTATGCGCGGGTTGGCTTGTTTAGAGTTTACCAAAATGAGACATTGTTTGTCAGCCGCTCAATTTAAGCCTGCGCTCCGGCAAAGCCAGCCATACGTAGATCGTTACGGCAAAGCTAAATACTGGGCTCTCTATCGAGCTTCGCGCGTAGCTAAAAGCCTGCTGACGGCTCTACACACAATGACCGAAGCTCGCATGCCCACGCTATTTGAGATCCTGAATCGGTTCAGCAAGCCCCCAGTCGACTTGTGGTCTTTCTACGTATTTCTCAGGGAGCAGTATGGAGGTTTTGAGTATCTGGAGTTTTGGCTGGATTGCGCAAACCACAATGCGCTTTGCAAAGAGTTTGTCAAGTCCCACATGCGGAACCGAAACAGTCAAAATTCAAACAACAGTGATACGAATGACACGGCCCCCCAAGTGCCACCACGCGCAAGCTCACGACGACAAGTGAGCGGCAATGGCTCTCCTAGCTCATCGATTCTCTTCGATATGCTTCGAGATGACGTGCTGGACGTGGGCTCGAATCATAGGGTGCACGATGAAGAGCGCGATGCTTTTGACATGGATAATGTACAACATTCTCGTTTTCATACGACTAGTGATGAGCGTTTGAAGACAAAGAGGGACACGGTTTCACGCCTATCGGCTCTCCTCGACAACATGCGTATTCCGGAGATGAACGCGAACGAGTCCGCCAATAACACACGGTACTCACGCGTTCCAAATCAGAGCCCTCTGTTGGAAGCTCGGAGCCCGGAGATATCACACTCCATTCCTAGGGCTAATGGCCATAGTCCAAAAGGTACTGCAGACTCGCCGAACGACTATCGCCCTGAAAGCTATCCGAGCTCAGGGAGCGTCACACGGCAAACCATTCGCGAGAGTGCGCAACGTATTGTTGCAACTTACATGACACCAAAATCCCAAAAAGAAATCGAGTTGCCAGCAGATAACCAGGGCTGGTCCCTGGCAGACGATGTACGACAGCTAGTGAACATTCCAGGGGGGCTCGATAACCCAAAGATCTTCGATCCTGCTATGACGTACGTTTTCGAGGCTCTCGAGCGTGAGGCCCTACCAGCATTTCTCATAAGGCGAGCTTTATCGAATGTGCAGCCTGTGAGCTCGGCGCTACGGCTAGGTGTGGGTCTACTGGCCTTGTTTGGTGCCTTCTGGCTGTCATTCGTGTTTGTGCTTCTGAACTGGAAACCAACTTCACACCGCTGTTGGGTCATTCTGCCTTTTGCCTTCGGTTGGTACTTAACCATGAGTGCCTTGTACCACATTGATCCATTACTTGCTCTGGCTAGGCTTGGTGAGAGTGATGGGGGAGGGGTACTCATCATCCAGGAGCCATTTGTAAAGACAATGCTATTCAAAAGAGGCATATTTGTTCTTGTTGCGACGGTACTTATAACAGCTGCTTTTAGCGTGCTATTCATTTTCGTTCCAGGCCACCGCCTCTAATGTATTACACGTATATACGAAGTAAACATGACATCAATAGTGATGGCGAGAGCTCGCAGTGCGTATCAGGACACTCTTAGGGAGAGGGTTCTTGTTGAGATGCATGTATGCGTTCTAAATATATGGGACTATATATGTAGATTGTATGATTGTGATGTGCGCGATTGTAGCAGCTCACCTCCATTTATACAAAAGTTATGGTTGGCAGCTCGTGATTCCCAATTATGATACCTTCGAGCTGCCACGCTGGATTGGAAACACTGCCTTTTAGTTGACCATGCGCTTGTTTCGAGCATTTGTCCACAAAGTAGTTTTCCAGCACTCTAGCTGGCGATGCATAGCCATCAACTTTTCGACTTGAGAGGGTGGCCGAGCCTTGTGCTTCGACAGCAAAGAGTACAGTTCAAGGTACTCACCGTAAGCGCTTTTGAACTTACGGGCAATCTCAAACATGTCCTCTTCTCCGTCTCGTTTGACGCTCGCGACAGCTGGTCGGTTTGGAAGACCTTCCGGCACTTCGGTGCGTGAGCGCTTACTTTTCTCGAGTGGCGACGGCGCACGGCGCTTGAATGACGTAGTCTTGAGGGCCTCCTCGCGATTGGATAGCTCAGGAGGTACTGACATAGCTCTCTTCACATCGGACCTCGAGTCATCTCCAGACGCAAGATTCGGCGAGAGATTGGGCGCATTTGGGCTTAGCGCGGAACTTGCTGCTCCTCCAACTCGAGCGTCCTGGTTCATCGATGAGCGAGCGGCAGCAAAAGGAGCAGTTGTCAATGGCTGGTGCATTGACCCGCGATCGCTACCTTGACTCTGAGCCCGCTCCTCGCGGAGCTCCTTCAATGTCTTTGTCACGCGCTCCGGCTTAACGGGCGCAGCTTCTGAAGTGCCATCGCTCTTAAAGTCCAGTCTATTCTCAGTCCTGGAAACGGGCCTGGAGCTTGGCCTGGATGCGGGTTTGGAGTCAGGCCTATCGAGAGAGCGGCTATTTCCCTTGGCCTCAGACTTGGACTGAAACTCGCCCTTGAGCACATAGAGCGGCGACCCATTCGCACGCGGCTCAGCCACTTTTGCGAGAACAGCGTCAACAAGCTCGCGCGAGGCCTGTGATTTAGTCGCGAGATCCTGCGCCTGCACCGGTCCAAGTGCGAGCAGCTGCATGATTCGCTGCTCTGTGGGCTGTGCAAGGTCTACTGCGCTCGATGAGCGGGCAAGCTTGAGCGGCTTGTCCTGCCTGATGGTGATGCGGCTACGAACCTGGCCGTGGCTGCGAAATCGTTGAAGGTGTTCGTGAGACTCTGTCCGAGTGTTATCCGGCAAATACACCTCCAAGAACCCGGGCTCTTTGTATATGGAGCCTTGGTACTCGTAGTTGCCGATGCGAAGGGCCTTTGTTTTGTCAGAGAGCTCAAGGCTTATTTTGGGAGGGCTTGGAGACTCTGCAAGAAGCGAAAGAATGCTAGTATTAAGCTTCATGTATATTGGTGGGTGCTGGTTGCCATTCTCTTCGGGGCCAGCGCGTGGGAGCAGCCTACTCGTGGCTGGCAGACCGGGTATGCTTTTAGCAGAAGGGTGAGCAGAAGCCCTGCTGTTGATGGTGGCTGTCGCGCTCATCGAAGCTTAGCTGGTCTGAGAATATATCCAACCAACAATTGTCCCGAGGCTAGGCTTTTTTCGCGACCTTGCTAAGATGTTGGCCCACGCAATTTACCTATAGCGTAAGACCCCAAAGGCGGTAGAGAGCGAGTAGTAGCGAGAGCGGGGTGTGTACGTGGGTAGGGGCACCCATCTGCGATTAGCAAATATAATTAATTAGGAGAAGGGTTAAAACACGTACTGGCCTGTGTGACAAACACGGGCCTGGCAGCAGCGGCAGCGCCTCTGGTGCGGTACATATTGTGAAACTGCGGAAAGCTCGGCGGCCTCATTTAAATAGGGTCGACTCCCCATTGAGATATGTTGTATATTGGTATACTAATGTGCCTTCAACGCGACTAGAAGACCCGCAGTGTGTCCAACGACACGGGACAGGCGCCAGTGCGTATCCGATTGGGCCAGGCGCTGCTGAGCTTACCGCGGGAGGTCTCGCCAGGCACTGTATGGGCGGCCTGATAACAGGGTGAGGGTTGCGCTTTGGCGGTAGGCAATCGCTTCGTTGGCGTCGACAAGCAGGGGTTCCGATAGCGGGTAGCCGCCAGGGGCCTTTGGAGTAAAGCAATAAAAGCAAAGAAATGGTCTTACGCTTCGATCCTGCGCGGACGGTCAGCAAAACACGTTTATAGAATTTAGCGAACCTGCGGTGTTTCAGAGCGGGTTGATTAGTTATGCAGCAGGTATATTAGCGAGAGAACGAGGCTAGCTCGCTCATAGCGAACGATAAAGACAAAGCTCGTTGATTTCAACGCGCCAAACATCATTAATAACAACTGAGTGCCGGTTTCCTGCCCCATAGACCTTCGTAGCCATACACATAAGAAACTCGCTATACTTAAGAGCAAGCGCTATATGTAAAACTGCTTTGAAAAACAAGCTTCGAGCATTGTTGGCAGATCATAAGCTAAGAGACGGTACACTGGAGTAGCACTAAGAGTGACCCTCTCGTACTAAAAGCAGAGGCGTCTGGGCTTTTCACCATGCACGAGCTCCCACGCAGCACAACTGTGTGACTTTTGAAGTTAAATTAATTTATGTTAAGGAGCGGCCACCATCGGCGGGCCACGCCCGTGCTGCCCCCAAATAGTGGGCAGTACATATAAGTTAGCGAACATCTTAGTTCGCGATGGTGATCGTGATGTTCACCTTCGGGTCCATAGACGTGCCCGTGATGCGAGTGATGACGCTGCTGGGGGCCTGGACATCGATGACGCGCTTGTGGATGCGCATCTCGTAGCAGTCCCACGTCTTGGAACCCTCACCGTTGGGGGTCTTACGCGTAGTGACCTTAAGCACCTTCGTGGGCATGCGAACGGGGCCGCGGGGCGTGAGCTCATTCTTGCGCGAGCGCGTAAGCACGTCCTCGCTGACACGCTCAATGTGCTTCACGCTCGGCGAAGTGAGCGTAATCCGAACCTTCAAGATTTTGGGGGCCGCGGCCTCCTGCTTCTCGACCTTGTCGCTCATATTGTGCCGTAGTGTAGGGAAGCGGGTTGTAAGGGAGTGAAATTCGGGGCATTCTTCGAAGTCAGTGATCTGAGTCGGCGTGCTAAGCGCCCACGTGAGCGTCACGTAAAAGTACCAAGATACTGCTATAAGCGTTGACGGTGCAGCAGCACCTCATCTTGTCTGCTGCCAAATATGAAAGCCCTAAGCCCGTCTGAGTAATCAAAGCACGTGTGACATGAGCTGGGCAGAGGATCACGGCACTTGTCACACTGTTACGAGCGTTCACCTCACGCGAGATAGGGCCCTAGCGCCCAGCAAGAACCCTGAACCTGTTGTAGAAAGTGCACAATACGCTACAGATGCTAGACCCGAGCACACCACCTCAATTGAGTTTCCCAGGCACCCCGCAGAGCCAGATACGAGCCGGGCTGCCCCAAGGCTCTCCCGAAACTCCGCATGCAGACTCTCACAATGTGCTGTACGGAATGGGTCAGCCCCTCCACGATCCGTCAAGCCCATCACCCGCAGCGACACATTGGACCCCACGAGCGCCATCGCGCGAGGTGCTCGAAGGCATGCTACTGCGTGCGCGTATTATGCAGCAGCAGATGAACGAATTAGTTGCTGACTTGGAACGCTACGTTGGCCCCAGTGAGACCTGAGAGATACAGACAGTGTTAACACAGGAAGTTTTGTTTTTAGCATTGGAGTTCTATGCTATTTTTTCTCTTGTTGTCTTTTGTTTCTCTGTTTTTTAAGGTTTTTGCAGCGGTTCACTCCGTTTCAAAAAAAGAAAAGAGGGACCTGCCAGCTATTCTACAAAAATATTACTGCTCTGCATCATCGTCATTTACTCCTCCTCGCTGCTCGAGTCGTCATCATCGCTACCGAATTCATGAGGCTCGTCGCTGCTGTCATCGGACTGGCCCACAGCCGATCCAGCGGCGTGGACGTTAGAAGGCGTCAACGACGTTGACCCAGGTGAACCCGAGGCTTGATCAAACTCGTTGAGTTTGCGCTCAATTTCGGCGATTTGGCGGTGGTGTTCTTCTTCGCTGAGTGGCTTTGACTTCCGCTTCTTTGTAGCCGCGCCGGGAGAGCCAGCCTCACTCAGACCTTCTGTGGTTGACGCTGCCTTCGGCTCCTCACGGCGGCCAAGCACGGCGTAGTTGTAGAGCCTCAATAATGTGTCTTGGTCAAGAGAGTCGACCTCAAGCTCGATCTCGTCCTGACCTGACTGGCCAAGATCGGGCAGTGACTCTTGGATAATTGCGATCACGGTGCGGATCTTCTTCTCGGGCAGTTTATCAATGCGGTCACGTAGCTCGCGCTTCATTTCATAAGTCATTTCGGTGGGCAGCGGCTGGTGAGCCGTGTGCGACTGAGAGGGCCGCTGTACATGTGAGGGTCGCTTCACGACACCACCACGGCGATTGCCCTTTTTATAATGCTCAGCAAGCGTAGCCTTCTTCAGCCGCGTGAGCTGTTTGCGCACTGTACGCAGCTGTTCCTCCATGAAGTCGACAGCAGAATTCTGGATGCCACTCTCGGCATACTCCTCGTTGATGTCATTTGCATCGTCATCGTCACTAGGGGCTGGCCCTGGTACCGGTTTCTCGAGCCATCGCTGGTCGAACCAGTCTTCCAACTTGTGGCCCATAACGTTCACAGGCGTGCCCTCCGGATTGAATGTGTAGCAATTCCGAAACATTAGGCGCACGTCGGCCTCAAATTCATCTCCTGTGTAGTACACTCCTTCGTTCAACTTACGCTGCATGGTGCTAATGTCCATTGGTTCCTTGATAACGTTGAAATACGTTGGAACGCCTTGCTCCACGGGGTCCACAGGTAGCAGGAATGGGAATGCGATGCTCTCGAGCTTCCGTCCCTGCATTTCCTTGATTATCTGACCCGCAAATCGTAACTCTGCTTGATATTTCTTATTCTTTGGGCGGCCTTCGCCGCTACCACTGCCAGCGAACCCTGGGTGGCGTGGTGGCCGAATTTCACGCTTCGGACGACCATCAATTGTCGATTTTCGCCGCAGTGTCGGCACACCGTTCGGGCCCATAACAGCTGTGGTCGTTGAAGAACGCTTGCCCACGTGTTCATCAGTAGCAATGGCGCTGCTCGCCGCAGCCGTGGCCGATGCCGCGGCGGCGGCAGCAGCAGCAGCGTGCTCTTCCTCTTCAGCGGCAGCTTGAGCTCCTTTGCGAGTCGCGTCGTACGTGGGCATGTTGCTGAGCTGCTTCTTGAAGCTTTGGGCAATGCTTAGCGCCATCTTTGAGATAAGTGCATCCTCGCCGTTGAAGATAAGGCAGTTGGACACAATAAGGTTGAAGTCATGTACAAGTGACTTAACAGTGTCGTATTCATTGGCTGCCAGCCGCTTCTCGATCGTACCCAGATCCATTGGGTGTTTGATATACTCAAAGTATTGCGGTACGCCTTGCTTTACTGGGTCAACCGGGGCGACAAATGGCGCAGCGTCTTTAAGGCGCTTGATAGCACGGATTGCACTGAGAGCGTACTTGTGTTGATGCTTTGGTAGACCGGTGCCCGGGGCAGGATCCTCTGCAGGGTCTAGATCCGGCAGCATAGCAATCCGTGCCCGCTCAGCCGCGTTTGAGGCGCGTTCCAGTGGAGTCATCGCCGATTCCGCTGAAGGGGTGGGCTCGCGAGCGTCAGTGGAGGTGTTAGCTGCTGTGGAGTCGGGAGCAGCTGTCGCTGAATGACCGTTTGTGGCGACTTTCGCCTCCTCGTCCTTTGTGTCGGCATTATCTGCATCCATGGACGTAGTGTCATCGACCATAGCGTCCAGATCATCTTCACCTACTTGTGCAGCACCATCCCCGTTCGGCACCTCGCTGGACTCTCGCTTCGGCTTTTTAGCCTCACTCGATACTGCATCGTCGGCCGAGCGCTTTGCAGGTGTGTCGTCACCGCTTCCGCTGCCGGCCTCGCCAATGTTGTCGGCCGGCGATACCGCAGCACCGTGGGATCCCTCTGGTACATCAGAGCTCTCCAATTCGCGGGGCTCGCGGGGCTCACTCAGAGCTTGCGCGTCCGCGGGAGCCTCCGACATTTACCTTCGGGTGTGGTTAGTAGGACGCAGAGTTTGGCCTACGCGAGCTGGCTTTGACCCCAGTGGCCATTTCAAATTTGCTCATCTACCCTAACCCAAGGACACTTGTCGTCTTAACACGCACTCTGTTGCCACTGCAGATGAAGCCTCTTAAATCGATGCTTAGCTGCGGCTGATGTGAACCGCATCCATTTTATTTAGCATGTACGTATTCTACTTCATGGAAACGCTGCTCTCACCGCGTTCTGGCATCGATTCAATCCCTTTCGCACGATTACGACCAACAGGATTCTTCTCGCTTCGGGAGGGGGCTGGCCGCAGGGACCCGGTTGCGGTTAAAATATGATTCGCCCAGCATGATTGGCTCGCTCTGTGGCACTACCGAGGTTAGGGTGTATAGCTCATCAGGGCTCGTCTGCGGCTGGACACGAGCGTGTAAGCCGAGACAAGCGGCTCTAGCACGACCATTCAAATGTGTATACAGCAATAACCTCGCTGAGTGGCCATTAACAAACTGTTGGCGTCTCTTGTATGGCCATTTACAAGATCCTAATGTGGACGCTGGCAAGGCATGACGTAGCCCCACACTTAGGTAGCCCACCCCAAAACCGTTAAGGGCAGTGGCGGGCGGTGGCCCCGATACTGGCACAGCCGCACCCTAGCCTGAAAGCCGGGGAAGGGAAAGGGGGAAGGAGGTGCAGATGTGACAGGGAAACCGTTAGCAACGTCATCATCCAGAGGATCTGCGGATTCAAGCGGTAAGGCACGGATCCAGCATTGTTTAGCTCGAGCAAGAGGGAAGTATGAAGGAAGTTGTCATCGGGGGAGTCAAGGCCTTGGTAGTCGGCGAGGACAAAGTGCACTCTGGCCGCGAGGCCACTCTCGCGGTGCTTGTTCACGGGCGCACGCGGTCGAAAGAGACGAGTTTGAAGTTTGCGTCCCTGCTTGCGGATGCTGTGCCGGACCTTATATGCGCTGTATGGGATCTGCCCAACCACGGTGAGCGGCTTGTCGACAAGCAAGCAAACGATACATGGAGCAAAGGCAACAAGCACCACCTCCTGACTCTAGCCGCAATCATCGACCAGGGCTCCACCGAGGCAGTGTCCTTACTGACGTATTTGCCTCTGTATCTGCGCGGTATCAAGGTTACGAAAAAGGTAATCATTGGCGTATCGCTCGGCGGATACATTTGCTGGCGTGTGGCTGCATACCACCGCGAGCTTTTGACGGCAGCCGTTCCCATCATCACAAGCCCGAATCTACCTGCAATCATGACGTACCGCTGGGGTCAGTACGAGCGCGAAGAGCCAGCGACGGCGACGGCAGATCACGACGAGGCGTTGCCTCCGAAGGTGCTGCAGCTTTTGAAGAAACATGCCACAAACGCTGACGCACTTAGGCAAACAGACCTGCCAATTCTTGCAATTTGCGGTGGTGAGGACCCGCTAATTCCGCCGCAGTCGACGCTCGAGTGGGCTGCTGATGCCGGCCCTACACAGAGTGTCGAGGTAATTCCCGGCGTTAAGCACGAAGTACCACGCGAAATGATCGATGTGACTAGCGAGTACCTTATCCGTATCTCTAGTGAGCCACTTTAGCGGTGCGTGCGGTCTCGAGGCGAGCGGTCTCGGAGCGCGCGGGGCCGCATGTGACAAACTGGAAGATTTAATTAAGAATTCACAGTAAGATACCAAAGCAACTTAGGTACACCTAAATTACAACATTTAACATTACGTGAGTTTCTACGCTTGGTTTCAAAGCGTTCTCCAAATTCCAAGATGCGCATGAACGCATCAGCACCAACTCCTACGCCTAATGCTAATCAAGTTTCTTGAAGTTGACAACGAATGTATAGCGCAATTTCTCAATAAAAAATTAGAATTGTCGCCATTTCAAAGATACTAGCGCAGGCGCAAGCGACCTACTGGGGAGGCAAGCGTTTCTTAGTCATACACTGTGTCAAACCGAACCCTAGAGATTTCAGCTTTGAAATTTCAACGTGGTGCGAATGCTCAGAGCAGGCAAGCCGGCTGAGGCAGTCCTCACAACTCTGCGCGCTTTCCCGTCGCTGGAGCCGCTACGCGCACAACCGGTGAGCTCTCAAATCCTAGGCCTCCCCACGCGCCGCGACGTGCTATGGCAAGCTGTCGTCTATGAGCGTGATGCGCAGCGCGTTGGCTCGAAGGTTATTGTTGGCCGCGACGACATGGGATACTCTGGGAAGAAGCTGCTGCCTCAAAAGGGATCGGGGCGGGCTCGTCAGGGCGATCGCGGAAACCCGATTCGGCACGACGGCGGACGCGCGCACGGTCGTCCTGCGCTGGGCGACATGTCCACAGGGCTGCCTTCACAGGTGTACTCACTCGCCATGCGAACGGCTCTGAGTCTGAAGTATCGCGAGGGCCACCTCTATGTTATTGATGGCGACATTGATTTTGCTAGCGGCCACGAGCTTGTCGCTCGCCAATTTATAAAACTGCACGACCTGGTGCGAAAAAGTGTAACGTTTGTTGTTGACGAGCATCGGACCAATCTGTTTGATGCGACACAGAACTACTCCAAGGTCGACATTGTGCCGAAGGAGCTACTGCAGGTGCAGGACCTTCTCAAGCCGAAGCGCCTCATCATCGAGAAAAAAGCACTTGAGTATCTTGTCGGCGCGTACGGGCCAATTGCACCCCTGCGGCCCATTGTCTCGCATGTCTAACTCTGTCTAACTCGACGGGTTCCGGCACTGTCAATATGTATATAGCAAGCCCTAATTTGCATCCTTGAGACTACTCCCTGTACCCGCGTGCACGCGCCTGCGACTAACGTTGCCTCTTGAGTTTGAGGCATGCACACTTAAGTGTGTACAAATACGCATCTCGCTCGAACTTGGACTGGCTTATTATTATATGCCCAATCTGCTCTCCGTGCGGTGAAACAAAGGTGCAGCAGCCGTTATAGAACTCTGAATTCTCATAAAGGATTTAAATCGTTTACAATTGGCTTGAGCCACTATATTACAGGTATCGCTACTAGGGCCAATGACCCGACTTCAAAAACAGTAGACTCGTGGCACACTCCGTCTCCATACCGGTGAGCGGCACTGATGCAAAGCGCATGGCAAGGTGCGGCACCGGCGCGAACTGGGGGAACTGCATCGGCGTGGCCGCTGCGCCATTTTGATGCAGAGGTTTTAGCGGTGATCGCTCAACAAGCTCAGCCTTGCCATCGGCAGACATAGCGAGCCGAAGGGACTTCGCACGCTTCGCAGGCTGCACCATGCTCGGCGCACCAGGCGCGTGCACAGCGAAGGCAGGCTTTGAAATGAATGGCGGCGTTTGGCCGGGCACACCATACGCCGGTGATGCATTTTCGTCCTGGAAGCCAGCATTCGTTTGGATCATGGGCAAGCTTTGAGTGCGCGACGCAGGGGTTCCCGTTTGCTGCCGCCGGCACGACTGCCGTTTGTTCTGAAACCACACCTGCACGGCCTTCTCATCCATACCCATTGTCGCCGCAATACGCTCACGTTCCTCCTTGCACGGCTTGTTGTTGCGGGCAAACTCTGTCTCGAGGATATGCAGCTCATTTGGCGACGTACGCCGCCGCTTCCGTGGCGCATCTTTGAACTCCTTTGTTCTTTTCTCGTTCTCAGACGAGTGCGACGAGCCGCACTCTGACCCTGACGACGTGCCCCCGGAGGAAACATCCGCAGTACTTGGCATTGTGTTGCTCCGCAGCGCCTTTTCCGGCCGCGGCGTACTTTTAGGGGCCGCTTCAGGCGTAGGCGTTACAACCCGGTTCGAGGCCGACAGCTGCGATAGTGGCATCGGAGGAGGCGTATGCGATAAACTCGTTTCCGCGGTCGCCGCCTGGACTGATCCAGGTGACGCGGCGGCAAACTGCGGCTGCGACAGTTGAGTTTGCGCAGGTCCAACTCGCTGCTGACCTGTCTGGCTGTTCTGCTGCGGGCGTTTGGGAGAGCCGCGCGACGCTGCGCGTGCACTAATGGCCTCACGGTAGGATTCGGGAGAGTGGTTGATGAAAGCGTGAGCCCGCTGAGGCGCTAGACGTGGCGGAGACATCGCAGCAGACATGGCCCCAAAAGCGTGGACACTGGAGGAGAAGAGATCAAGATGCTGCGCTAATTAATAACGCATGCGCTGACGTCGGACGCGTTAGGGTGCGGTACCCTTGCCCTCACCAAACAACGCGTGCCAGACTATTCAAGCGCGTGCCACTTGAGGCCGCTGTATTGAGAGAGCTTGGGTATATCTCATCTAAGAAACTTTCACTTGGAGAACGGTTACTATGAGACACTTGTGTTTACAAGGTTTAGCTCGCGCTTGTTTACTTTCGCGTCTCTGGAATGCTGTCTTGCGTACGTAATCATTGTAGCACTGATGCGTGTATATGCAGCTCAAAATATGTCATTATCGTTGAGATGAGACGCCGTCGGCCTCGCCGCGCACCAAGCTCTCTACTAGCTGTATGCAATAGCGCCCAGCTTCTGCTATTGTTCTTTTATTATGACTTGCAACAATGCTCTGTCGCGCACTATACCGCTGCAATCGTCGCTTTCTCTGCTCGCCGCCCCACACTTCCCTTTTAAGAGATGTCTCAAATCTGGGCGATGCCGATGATGTAAACCGTAATCAAGGCCCATAAATGAGAACAGGTGTTAGATGCCTCAGCGCCTTGCGGATCCCAAATTGGGAACATACGCCATTCCCAGCCCTGCAGCCTTACCCTTAGTACATACCCGTGCTTATTAACGAGCAGCATCTCAATAACTGGTAATTACTAATTATTTAGTCAACCATCATACATTGTGCATGCGTAGCGTATCGCGCGCTGTGTGCTTCTCTGCGTAGGTAAGGCGAGAGAAGCTACGTTTGCCCACCGAAAAGAAAAAATGAGTGTACTCAGTAGTATCCCGGAGCCGCTCCTGTATTTGCTGTTGGCTGTGGGTGCCATCAAGCTCATTAGGCTTTCTCTATCGTTTCTTGCCGTGGCCTCGGAGACGCTTCTGCCTCGAAAAGCCGCCCTCCAAGCGTATCGGCCTAAGTCCGGCCGCGGTTGGGCTATAGTTACTGGCGCAACCGCCGGTATTGGTGAGCAGTTTGCGCACCAGCTTGCCGCGTCCGGTTTCAATGTGGCGCTTGTCTCGCGGACACTTCCAAAGCTCGAGGCCGTAGGCAGCGAAATCCGCACGAAGCATAACGTGGAGACAGCCGTGTTTGCTCTCGATGCCCTCACAGCTACGGCTTTAGAATACGCGACCTTTCACCAGTTTGTCGATGCCCTTGGTAGCGTATCCGTGCTCATTAACAATGTTGGTGTGAGCCACGAAATGCCGACTCCTTTTACGGAGCTGTCGCAGGCTGAGGCGCAGGGCATCATACAAATAAACTGTGTCGCTACTCTAGAGATTACGCGTGCCGTACTTCCGGCTCTGCTGCGTTCAAGAGAGGCTTCAAAGTCGCGCGGCCTCGTGCTCACGATGGGCTCATTCGCGGGGTTAACTCCCACGCCGCTGCTCTCTGTGTACTCCGGCTCAAAGCTTTTCCTGCAGGGCTGGTCTTCGGCACTCGCTGAGGAGCTGAAACCGCTGAAGGTCGACGTGCAGCTTGTATTGTCCTACCTTGTTGTGTCGCAGATGTCGAAGATCCGTCGCACGTCTGCTTTGATTCCTAGCCCGCGCGCATTTGTGAAGTCAACGCTGAAAAGTATCGGTCGTCGTGGCGGAGCACAGGAGCGGGCGTATACGCTAACTCCGTACTGGTCGCATGCGTTTATGCATTGGGCTATCGAGAACACGCTGGGCGTGTACAGCCAGGTGGTTGCGAAAATAAACTATGGCATGCATGTTGACATCCGAAAGCGCGCGCTATGGAAGAAGGCTAAGACTCAGTAAGTAACAAAGTTAAAGGAGAACATCCTAATTATGTTGCGTGACACTTACATACAACTTTTCCGCCCAAAATTCGTTATGCAGTCGCTGCGTATTGCAGGTCGTCCAAACGCGAATTACTTACGGCGAGCCAGTCGCACAAAGAAACAGCGGCACTGCAAGCGGTGGCCGCCAAGGGGCAGCAGTCATGGGAGAGAAACCCTCGCCGTCTCGCGTCGCTTCCTGACACGTGACTTTAATTTAATGCACTTGTTTACATCTAAGCACCTCCCAACAACAACAGGTCGGTTTCCTCACCCTGGCAAGAGGAGTCTCGACACGCGAAGAAGGATGCCTGAGTTGACGGACTATCGGCGACTCGAGAAGGTGGGTGAGGGCACGTATGGCGTCGTCTACAAGGCTGAGGACATACTTTGTGGCAACCGCATTGTCGCCCTCAAAAAGATCCGCCTCGAGGCAGAGGATGAAGGCGTACCGTCCACGGCTATTCGCGAAATATCGCTGCTCAAGGAGATGCGGGACCCCTACATAGTGTCGCTGTACAATATTGTGCACTCGGATTCGCAGAAATTGTACCTTGTGTTCGAATTTCTTGACCTTGACCTGAAGAAGTACATGGAGTCAATCCCCAAAAATGAGTCGCTCGGCACGGATATAATCAAGAAGTTCATGCTGCAGCTAGTGAAGGGCACAATGTACTGCCACTCGCATCGTATTCTTCACCGCGACCTGAAGCCACAGAACCTTCTTATCGACAAGGAGGGAAACCTCAAGCTCGCGGACTTTGGCCTCGCGCGCGCGTTCGGGGTGCCTCTCCGCACGTACACGCATGAGGTCGTCACTCTGTGGTACCGAGCTCCGGAAATCCTTCTAGGCGCGCGTCAGTACTCAACCGGCGTTGACATGTGGAGTATTGGCGCCATATTTGCTGAAATGGTAAACCGTAAGCCGCTCTTTCCAGGCGACAGTGAGATTGACGAGATCTTCAAGATTTTCCGAGTACTGGGTACGCCGAACGAGCACATCTGGCCTGGAGTCACGTCGCTGCCAGACTTCAAGCCGACGTTTCCGCAGTGGAATCGTACAAAGATAGAGAGTGTAGTGCCCGCACTAGATCGTGAGGGCATTGATCTCCTGAGCCGCCTCGTGACGTACGACCCTGTGGACCGCATTAGCGCGCGACGCGCCGTGAACCACCCTTACTTCAGCTAGCTGGGCGCACCTGCTTTTCCCAAATCCCTTGAAATGATACCAGCAAAGTTTCACTGTAAAGAACCAACTGGCGCACGCCGATACGCCTAACGTAGACCGAGAATTGCAGGTGTGCTCACGGTATCTACTCGACGGCGTCATCTCACATTGATTGACAGCAGCGGAAGCTCTCTCGCTCGCTTGGTTTTTGATTGCTTATCTCTGCAGCTCACTGTCTCAGCGCACCTATCAGGTCGCTGAGTTCATTTGTTCGTTTCAGCTCGCCCACAGAATTCACTCGTTCATTTTCATCAGACCACCCACTCTGATTCGCTCCTTCGGCTGCGTCAACTCAAAGACCGCCTTACTCGTATTCCCACTAGATGCCATTTACTCAGGTTGCTCTTTCAATTGTGTGTGACCAGCTCAGCTCCCAAGAAGCACGCGCCTTTCCGGTCCCAGATCGCTTCTTATCTGCTTGCTAGATATACTTTGCCTAATGCGCTACACACAATATATAGTTCCCAGCACTGGCGTCAGTATCCTCCAAATTTGACAAAATGCGCATGCCACTCCAGCTGAGCTGCTAGCACGAGCCGCAAACAGAAATATTTTTTTCACTCAGGAACTCCCAAGTTCTCCTGCAAGATAGTGCCTGATGCGCACGGTACTGAACCTAACGAAACAACATCGCACGATCAAAACAGTAAAAACCTGTTATCAGGTGAGCTTCTCAGACTCTCTTATCCATTTTTTACACTCTAATTTATTCTCATTCGCGACTTTCGTACACAGGCGCGCCGCTGTGCGGGGTTGCGTTGGGGTCTTTTTCACGCGTTGGGGCCCTTGCCCCGCTACTATCGCCTTATACGTTGCACCCGTACCCTGTTCCGAACATAGGGGCGGTGGGCTAGGACCGCTCTGCCTCATAAAGACGACGCTACACGCGAAGAGGCAGAGAAGTGGCGACGTAGTAGACGCAATGGCGACTCCCGAAATCCAACGCAAACCTATCAAGTTTAGCAACCTGTTGCTAGGCGCAGGCCTCAACATGTTTGAGGTTACGACGCTGGGCCAGCCGTTCGAGGTCATCAAAACAACGATGGCCGCACACCGCGGTGACTCATTCGGCCAGGCATTCTCCCGTATCTGGAGTCGAGGTGGCTTACTGGGGTTTTGGCAGGGCCTTATTCCTTGGGCATGGATTGAGGCCAGCACCAAGGGCGCGATTCTGTTGTTCATGTCGACAGAGGTTGAGTTCACCGCTAAAAAGTACTTGAACGCCTCAAATTTCACAGCAGGAATCGCAGGGGGTATGATAGGCGGTGTTGCTCAGGCATATCTGTCCGTGGGATTTTGCACATGCATGAAAACAGTGGAGATCACGCGTCACAAGCAGGCAGCAGCGGGTGTAAAGCCTCAGTCCACGTTCCAGGCTTTTGCCGACATATATCGCCGTGAAGGTATTCGCGGGATCAATAAGGGCGTAAATGCTGTTGCTCTGCGTCAGATGACGAATTGGGGGTCGCGGTTTGGTCTCGCGCGCCTCGCTGAGGACGGCATTCGCAAAGTGCGTGGCAAGCCCAGCGAACAACGACTCACGGCACCCGAAAAGGTGCTCGCGTCTGTAATTGGTGGCGGACTGAGTACTTGGAACCAACCATTGGATGTTGCACGTATCGAAATGCAATCTCAATCACCGGATCCGAATCGCCCGAAAAAGCTTACTACGGGGTCGGCCATCAGATATATCTACTCCCAGAACGGGTTGAAAGGGCTTTATAGAGGTGCCACGCCGCGTTTCGGCCTGGGAGTCTGGCAGACTGTATGCATGGTAGGCCTTGGCGATATGGCCAAAGAGGCTGTGGCACGCCTAACTGGTGAGGCGCCGGCGGGCCACTAATTTTTGAGAGTGGGTCAACTTGCTCCCTAATTCTTTTGTTGCCTCTATTCATAGAGCAGGAAACTGGACATGCGTGACGACGCTGGGGCTCCATATTCTTGACTCTTCATTGCGGGTTTACAGCAAGACATGAGTATCATGCGACAAATAAAAAAGCACTGGTTCTTAATGGGGTACAGCGACGCGCTGATTTGAAAAACGTACCGAGCACTAAGAGAAAGAACCCAGTGTTTATGTTCTAAAACTGTTTTATAGAGCGACTGTAAGTGTAATGATGTTGCGCACTCTATTTTGTGACACCAAAAAGCCTGCACTCAGTGGAAGTATCTGCAGGTGAAGAGCACAGGTCGACATGAGCTCTGCCGCGATGATCAGCTCATGTAAAAAGCTAAAGCATTGGCTCCGCTCGCTCATTGCCTCACTGTAGGTAGTTCAAGGTACATGTGCTTGTGTGGTAATACCTCGGCGCCCTGGCTTACCGTCCGTGACGACAGGATGCCTGTATCAGATTGACGCAGCTGAAACTACTATGCCTTGATCGTGGAACGTCGTAAGAGCGTTGTGAGTGCGGCGCTTATGACTTTGGCCGTGCGATGAGCACAATCAGGAATTATGTCTTGTCCATGCGCCTCTCCTGCAGTACATGCATCGAGCTTCGTAAATCTGCGGCTAATTCGCATCATGGAACAGATTTTTGAACGCGCTATGAGGCTCTTAAGCAGGCCGCAATTACATCTTCCAAAGGTAAGGCGAATACAGTACCGACATCCTTCGCGGACGTGAGCCGGAGCACACTTGGTGTATACTCTCTTGGAGCTTCTGGAAAGCCCAGTAAGTATTTGCTCAGCTATTGAGCGATTTCGGATAACTTTCCCCTTATGTCAGTGTGCAAAACTTAGCCTGCAGCAAGCCAGTGCTTATGATAAAGTGTTAGTGTCAACAGACTAATTACAATAGCGCTTCCTGTTGCCGTGCTCATCGAGGAAGCACAAACTCGCGCTGAGGGGGAAGCGTGGTTTTAGACCCGAATCGGTCGTAGATATACAAGCCAATGAATGTGATGATGATGCCCCATCCTTGAGTGTAGGACACGCGCTGACCAAACCAAAATATGGCAGCCGTTATGACAACAATGCGCTTGAGCAAGCTCGCGATCGAGTACGCGACGGTCGAAATTGAACCAAGAATCATGAACGAAAGCAGGTTCTGACAGAAGTGCGAGAGTCCGTTGAGCGTGAACAGACATACCAACTGAAAGAAGCTGCCACCATTGCGTAGCACAAATCCTTGTCCGCCAAGCGCGGCCCTGCCGTCGCTGAGCAGCCAGATCGGCAGTGTGCCGAGGAACCCGCCGGCGGCACACCAGAACAAAATGGTCAGCTTGTCAAGCTTTCGCTCCGAAGTATTGGAGATGGCTGTTGCAGAGCGATCCTGGGTTGTGCTTCCTGTTGTCAGTAACCCTTTCGACCAGATGTTCTGTGCAACAAAAACAACGCAACCCATGAACGCGTAAAGCAACGCAAATGGCCGCGCCTTGAATTCTGCTGCGCAAGCCATAATAACGCCCAGTGTTAGTGGGGCTAACGAGAGGTATGTGCTCATATTGTACCGCGCGCCCATGCCAAATGTGTAAACGCCAACGGTGAGCAGTGGGCTTAGCGCCTTTATCGCATGCACAAGCGACACTGGGATTTGCGAGGTAGCAGAGTGACTGAAGATGTGGCCCACGATTTGGAAGCCGGCCATGGGAGCTGTGCTTTGCAGAACAAATCGCTCAGGACCAATGAGGCCCTGTGTTGACACGGCGCCTTGAGGGAACAGCGACGCGACAGGTCGACTACGCGTGGCAATGAAGATGACAGTACTCGAGAATGCTGCAGCATAAACAAACTGAATCATTGTGAGACTCACTGGGTAGTCAAAAATGAGCAAAATAGCCTTCGAAAGATTGCTGGAAATCGCCGACGTGAGGTACCACAGTAAGCACAGTACAACAAGAGGAACGCTCACTGGAGGTGCAATCTGCTTTACAGCGTCTTGAGTTTGCTCCGAGATAGAGCGTCCACGGCTGCGGCGCGGCGCGTGTCCGAAGCTGAGCGATGCGCGTCGTGGTGTCCACCGTGAAGACGCACGACCAGCCGACGACGCACCCGACGTGCCTGATGTCACCGGCAAGCTAGGAAATGCAATGGGCCCCGGTGCGGGACCCTTTGGTGACCCATGGTTCATAATACTGGCATCGGCCATGGTATTATTACTTGAATGATTGTTGATCAGCTGTTTTTCAGCTAAGGCAAGTAGATCGGCTCACGTGGGTCAGGGGAAAAAACTCCAACCGCCTGAAATGGAAATGCCACGACAAGAGTACGAAGAAAGCTAGCCCGAATCTGAGTAGGCGATTACTGAGCTCGCGGGAAAGGAAGCTAAATCATTGTTACTGTCGTATAAGTTTTCTGTAGGGCCCGACTGGGCCGTACGCTTTTGTCATGTAGGGATCCCCACGTGCTAATAATAGCCAGCAAGGTCTGGTCCACTTTAAAGCTCAATGCTGTGCACAAAGCAGTCTAACGATCATCATAAAGATCAACGGATCTCACTTCATAATCCCAATGGAGGCCCAGGCAGCAAAAAAGCCCATAGACAGCCAGAAGTCAGCAAAAACTACTCGACAAATGACCGTTGGACGCCTTCGAGGTGCAACAATCTCAACTTCAAGCTGCTTCAACAATTATATGTGATACTCAAGTCGAGCAGGGACCGATAACTGCACGCGCAGCCGAGGACTTACGGCACCACGGCGTTCGGTCTCCGCCCCGGATTAACTCCTTCGAGGGCAAGGGTAGTGTAGATATTCCAGGGGCCGCCACACATCATGTGACCTTACAGTCCTTCCCCTCGTCCCGCGCTCTCACTACAGCCTGAGCACAAAGTGTGTCAGCAGGCCTTGAGACGCTCGCCATCGTGAAAAATGGCGATGGAAGTGATGAGCCCAGCGCCGCCCGCGGGTGACCCGACCATGGCCGTCGCCCCGGAGGAGGATCCTTACGCTTATGATGAGGATACAGAGATCACGAGCGAGGATTGTTGGACCGTCATCTCGTCGTTCTTCAACGAGAAGGGTCTTGTGTCGCAGCAGCTCGACTCCTTTGACGAGTTCATTGAAACGACGATTCAAGAGCTTGTGTGGGAAGACCGGAACCTCATAGTTGATCAGCCTGCCCAGCATGCTTCTCCTGAGGACAACATCAATAAGCGCTACGAAATTCAGTTCGGCAAGATCTACCTCTCAAAGCCTACGATGACTGAGGCAGATGGCTCTACGCACGCGATGTACCCGCAGGAGGCACGGAACCGAAACCTCACGTATTCATCGCCACTCTATGTTGACATGAAGAAGCGGGTTCTATATCAAAAAGACTCTGGCGACATTGAGGACCAAGCAGAGTGGTACTCAGACGCAAACGAGCCGGAGGAGCCGATCTCAAAGGTCTATATTGGTAAGGTACCAATCATGGTGCGTTCGAACTTCTGCATGCTGCGAGGTCTACGTGACGATGAGTTCTATGCGCTCGATGAGTGTCCGTATGACCAGGGCGGATACTTCGTGATCAACGGAAGTGAGAAGGTACTCATTGCGCAAGAGCGCTCGGCAGCCAACATCGTGCAGGTGTTCCAAAAACCTGCAAATTCTCCAGTTTCGCACGTTGCCGAGATCAGATCCGCCATCGAAAAGGGAAGCAGACTCATTTCCACACTGCAGCTTAAGCTTTTCGCCAAGGACAAGACAATCAAAGCTACGCTTCCTTACGTCCGCGCTGACATTCCGATCGTGCTTGTATTCCGCGCCCTCGGCGTTGTGCCCGACGGTGATATCCTTCAGCACATCTGTTATGACCAAAATGATTGGCAGATGCTTGAGGCCCTTAAACCATGCATTGAAGAAGGGTTTTTCGTTCAGGACCGCCAGGTTGCTCTGGACTACATTGGCCGTCGTGGTAATGTGACGGGCATTTCGAAAGACAAGCGCATTCGATACGCGCGCGACATCTTACAGAAGGAGCTGCTCCCACACATCACCCAACAGGAGGGCTACGAGACTCGGAAGGCTTTTTTCTTCGGTTACATGGTACACCGTTTGCTGCTTGTCTCATTGGACCGCCGTGAGCAGGACGATCGTGACCACTTTGGAAAGAAGCGTCTTGATCTTGCCGGCCCGCTGCTTGCGAACCTGTTCCGCATGCTTTTCAAAAAACTGACCCGTGATATCTTCCGATACATGCAGAAGTGCATTGAGAGCAACAAGGAGTTCAACTTGACGCTGGCTGTCAAGTCCAACACCATCACTAACGGCCTGAAATACTCGCTGGCCACGGGCAATTGGGGAGACCAGAAGCGTGCTATGAGCACAAAGGCAGGGGTGTCTCAGGTGCTCAATCGTTACACGTTCTCGTCCACACTCTCCCATCTGCGGCGTACAAACACGCCTATAGGAAAAGATGGTAAGATTGCGAAGCCTCGTCAGCTTCACAACACCCACTGGGGCCTTGTGTGCCCAGCTGAAACCCCAGAGGGCCAAGCATGCGGCCTTGTAAAGAACCTGAGTCTCATGACGTGTATTTCTGTCGGCTCGCCTTCAGACCCCATCATCTACTTTTTAGAAGAGTGGGGCATGGAGCCGCTGGAGGACTTCAGCCCACAGGAAAGCAGCAACGCTACACGTGTCTTCGTGAACGGTGTTTGGGTCGGTGTACACCGCGAGCCAACACTGCTTGCGAACACAATGCGTAGTCTCCGCCGCCGTGGCGACATTTCGCCTGAGATTACAATCGTGCGCGACATTCGCGAACAAGAGTTCAAAATTCTGACGGATGCTGGTCGAGTCTACCGTCCTTTGTTCGTGGTCGAGAATGGCAGCGAGCTCAAGCTCACCAAAGATCACGTTTACCGCTTGCTTAACACTGAGGAGAATGGCCTCACACCGGACTCGCCCGATTACTTTGGGTGGAGCTCGCTCGTTGCGAACGGAATTGTAGAGAACATAGACGGTGAGGAGGAGGAAACGACAATGATTGCCATGACGCCTGAGGATCTTGAGCTCAGCCGCTCTCAGCAGGCTGAACAGGACGAAGTCGCCCGCGTTGAAGCGACTGAGGGCAATGTTAGTGAGCGCCTGAAGCCGCGCAGCCTATATGCTCAGACTTGGACGCACTGTGAAATACATCCATCGATGATTCTTGGTATCTGCGCGTCCATCATTCCTTTCCCAGACCATAACCAGTCGCCGCGTAACACATATCAGAGCGCCATGGGTAAGCAAGCCATGGGTGTCACGCTGACGAACTACGCTGTACGCATGGACACAATGGCCAACGTCCTGTACTATCCACAAAAGCCGCTCGCAACAACACGGTCCATGGAATATTTGAAGTTCCGCGAGCTTCCCGCCGGGCAGAATGCGATTGTGGCGATCTTGTGTTATTCAGGCTACAACCAGGAAGACTCGATGATCATGAACCAGTCGAGTATCGATCGAGGCCTCTTCCGATCCCTGTTCTATCGCTCCTACCTTGACCAAGAGCGCCGCATTGGTATGAGCGTGGTTGAAGAGTTCGAGAAGCCTACGCGAGCCGACACGCTGCGCCTGAAGCACGGAACTTACGACAAGCTTGACGAGGATGGTCTTGCAATCCCCGGCTTGCGCGTATCTGGTGAGGATATCATTATCGGGAAGACGGCGCCGATACCACCAGACACGGAAGAGCTTGGCCAGCGCACAAAGTTCCACACTAAACGCGATGCATCGACACCGCTGCGTTCAACGGAGTCTGGTATTGTGGATCGCGTACTGTTGACGACGAACCAGGAGGGCCTGCGATTCGTGAAGGTGCGTATGCGGACAACGAAGGTACCACAAATTGGCGACAAGTTTGCGTCACGTCACGGCCAAAAGGGAACCATTGGTATAACGTACCGCCACGAAGATATGCCCTTCACGGCGGAAGGCATGGTTCCGGATCTCATCATCAATCCGCATGCTATTCCCTCGCGAATGACGGTGGCCCATCTCATTGAGTGTTTGTTGTCTAAGGTGAGTGCATTGTCCGGTCTTGAGGGCGATGCGACGCCATTCACTGAGGTGACTGTCGATGCAGTGAGTAAACTGCTGCGCGAGCATGGGTATCAATCTCGTGGCTTCGAAATCATGTACAATGGCCACACGGGCAAGAAGTTGGCGGCGCAGGTGTTCTTCGGACCCACCTATTACCAACGTCTAAGGCACATGGTGGACGATAAGATCCACGCGCGTGCCCGCGGTCCAGTCCAGATCTTGACACGCCAGCCTGTAGAGGGTCGGTCGCGTGATGGTGGCCTCCGTTTCGGAGAAATGGAGCGCGACTGTATGATTGCCCACGGTGCGGCGGCATTCATGAAGGAGCGACTCATGGAGGCTAGTGATGCGTTCCGAGTACACGTTTGTGGCGTGTGTGGCCTCATGAGTGTCATAGCCAATCTGAAGAAAAATCAGTATGAGTGTCGCTCGTGCCAGAACAAGACAAAGGTCTACCAAGTGCACATTCCCTATGCTGCGAAGCTCCTTTTCCAGGAGCTCATGGCCATGAACATCGCGCCGCGTCTTTACACTGACAGAAGTGGAATCGCCGTTCGGGCTTAATTTGGGTGTCATGTACAACAACAACAACAATGTTGACAGAACTGTGATAGTTGCAGCTTCCTCAAGTCACACGGGGACAATATTAAGATTACAACTAACGTTTATTTATGCTAAAAAAAAAATAGTAGCCGTGGCACCTGTTCTTCCCCAGCAAATCAGCTCTGCGAGCAATCGGTTTAGGACTCGCAGTGGTCATCATCACACACATGCAACGCTCAGGCGTCGTCGGTACACTGATTACAAACGAAGCAATGTTGATCAATATAAACTAGCTTCCAGAGGGAAGCAGCACTTATTGCGACCAAATTCCCAGAGTCGGCTAAAAGCCATCTATGTAAGATTGAAGCAGGCTAAAGCCGATGTGTTTTTTAAAAATAGAAGGCTGCTTGTTTTGTTTGTAGTGAGCAACAACTTCGCGCGCCCTAAGATGGGGCCTTTATTCCTGAGTCTGCCGCTCCTGGCGCTGTCGCTCCTCCTCGAGAGACATACGAAGTGCCATTGCTAGCTCTGGGTCGTCTTCAAGGTCCATATCATTCCCCATGAGCTCGGACTGCGCGTTACCGCTGCCCTCGCTGAGCACCGGGCTGCGACGAACTTGGTCAACAAGCTCGTCCACACCGGGAGGAGCATCTAGGAAGTGTGAGTTATCGCCAGAGTTGACTGCATTAACAAACTCCGCTAGCTTGGTGCTGTTGTCACCTTCTTGTCCAAACGCGACAATATCAATGGCGATATTGTTCTTCTTCATCCGGGCCGCTAGCTTCGCGAGGTCGCGCTCGCTGTCTTCGATAGGCGAACCAACGAAAACAACAATGCGCTGACGCTGGTTACGATTCTGCCTATGACGCAGAGCCAGCTGCGCCACTTGAATCGCCGCCGCAAACCGTGGCTTTGCCCCGTCCGTCTCTGCCTCGCGCAGGCCAACACGGAAGCGGCCTTGGTCAGAAACAAAGGTAACCTTCACGTCCCCACTCAGCGTCATGAGACCGGCAGTGTTCTCGGGGTTTTGTCGAGTCTTCGTGCTAAATACCGCAACAGCCGCCTCGTGTTCAGCGCTCAACCGTGTAGGGAAGTAGTCGCCATTCCGCATGTACTCGCTCGTGTCGAGCACAATCATTGTGGCTTCAAGCACCATTGACGATTGCGAGGCGTTGGTATCCGAGTGCGGTTAGTGTAGTAGTTGTGGCCGGTCTAGCGGGTCGTGCCGCTGACTAGTGAGCATAAGAGTCACATCAGGTAGTTAAAGCTCTTCGAAGACCCGGATTTTGGGGCCGAAGAAGACCTCAGATTGGGTAGCTTTTTAAGTGAGAAAGTCCAGAGGTGCAGGGGATCATAGACTATTTCCAAAGGTCTACTTTGGACCGCATGCAGTTGAGCCCAGCGGTGGCGTTGGGTTAGGTCAGACCACCCTTCATCTAGGATGTGAGGCCAAAACAAAGCCAAAATAAATAGCCATCAAAAAGAATGAGCGAGACGGACATGGCCAAGTACGAGCTCATTCGAGCGCTTCGGCGCGAGAGCCGACGCTTGTGCGATCAGCTGGACCGTGACCTTGAGGTCCGCAAGGGGCTTACGCGCGAAGCGTTTAGGCTGGCGCGCTTCGAGGTCAAACGTGGTGAGGCATCTGCGGCGTCAAGTGAGGCGCGACTCGACAAAATTGATGAATGAAGTTGAGTCTGCCTAGCCTCGTGAACTGTGCATAGTTTGGTAGTCAAGGCCCAATCAGTATAATTTGTATTATTATGTACAAGCGCGGTCACTGCCGAACCTTTTTAAGCAACAAACCTTTACGTCTCACAGATGCTGAACTTCACGTTGAGCTTTACGAAGAACTTGCGCGATTTTGGACTTTCTACTGCTTTGCAACAGCTTCATCATGAAATGCTATGACGTTGCCCGCCCACGGATTATCGCTTCCTTCGACAAGCTTTAGGCGGTTCAGTCGATGCTCACGCAGTTGGTTCTTGGGAAGCATACCGGAAACGGCGCGGCGGAGAATTTCACTACCTCCTTTCCGCTCTTTCAGATCTTTCAGGGACATCTCGTGCAGATTTCCAGGCCTTCCGCTATGCCACCTATAAAGCTTATACTCGTCTTTCTTTCCTGTTGTGTAAATGTGCTGGCAGTTCGTTACAACAACATAGTCGCCGCAGTCGCTGCCCTGGTAGTAAACAGGTTTGTGCTTTCCCTGCAGTGCGGTGGCGATTGAAGTAGCAATTCTGCCAAGAGGACGTGGGTCTCTTGCAACATCGACATGGTGCCATGTACGAGCGAGGCCCAGAGCGGTGCGGCCAAGGTACTTCGACGACATGCAGAACCGCCTTGACTGAAATTTCGACGATGCGTGATCCCACTTCAAGTCACGCCATTGGGTGATGTGACGCTTGATCACTCTAATCGGCATCCTCCAGCTATCAGGGCGGAGGCACATCCACTCGTGACCCTAAGCCGTTGTCAGGCGGTGCGGCGCGGTACTACCCTCCCAATTGCCGGGGTTTTTATAAAAACACTGGCTACTTTTAGCACCGCTTGCCTGCTGACTCTCCAACCAGCAGATCGTGGACGCCGTTTAGCGGTACGACAGCAGATCTAGTTAAAACAGATCGAGCGGGCATTCGGTATCTTTAAGGTTTCGGCAGGATTTAAAGCGGCCGGAAACGAAGACAGCACGTATCGCGTGACGACGAGTCGTCGAGCTGCGGCAACAGGAATTGACGACGCTCAATGCAGCGACGAGGCGCCAGCGTTCTGATTCTGGGGCTCGTGGCAGTCCTTTTCGCTTTAAGTGCCATCAGATCATACTATTTCGATGAAAATGAATGTTCAATGAGCTGGTGCCGGCCTGTGTTTGTGCCTTTGCATTTCGATTCGCCAAACTCTAAGGTCAGCCGCAAGTACCAAACATATCTCTATCGTGAGGGTGGATTATCAGCCGTTTTCGAGAGCTCCGCGGATGCCAGAGTTCTTGGCGGGACCCCAGTGGTGTTCCTCCCTGGCAACGCAGGAACATACAACCAAGGCCGCTCGCTCGCCTCTCTTGCGTCGGAACAGCCCGAGTTCGATTGGTTTTTGGTTCATTTTGATGAGGACCTTAGCGCTATGCATGGTAAAACACTGCTCGACGAAGCTGAGTATGTCAATGATGCGATTGCTGGCATCTTGTCCCTTTACGACAATCATGAGGGCCTAGCGAACAAACCTGAGTCCGTCATTATAGTGGCCCATTCTATGGGAGGAATTGTGGCGCGCACAGTCGTGGCATTAGACAATTACGTCGCAAATAGTGTCAACACTATTATCACCCTCAGCACCCCACACGCGTACCCCCCTATCACATTCGACCGTGATGTCACGCAGATTTATGATGCCGTTAATCAATATTGGCGGCTCAATCAAAACCTTACTATCACGCTTGTGTCAATTGCAGGTGGTCACGATGACTTGATGGTCTTGCCGGATATGACACTTGTGGACTCTATCGGGGGCCTGTCCGTATTTTCTTATGAGATACCTGGAGTCGGGTTTGGCGTTGACCACCTTGCAATCGTGTGGTGCGCAGAGCTTCGACAGGCAGTCCTTGATGCCATCTCCGCTATCAGCGACCATAATTCTCCTCAGCGAACACTACCTGGGGCCCAGCGCATGCGCGTATTACGGGACTTGTTGAAAAAACCATCGGTTCCGTACAGCGCTGTGGAAGAGCTCAAGAGATCTATGCTGCTTGGTATCACGGAGGTAGTGGAGGTTAGTGGCGACACCGAGCTGGTTCTGCCTGCGCTGTCAAGTCTAGTAAGCTACACGGTTTACACGGACCGAGTCGTGCACATGGTACATGAGACAGAGAATGAACACCGTGACTATGGCGTGGTCGACAAGGCGACTCTTATGTGGTACTCTTCCGGCCCATATGTGCCCTTTAGGGAGGGCAAGCAGAAGCTGCGGCTTAAAATAAAGCCAGACGGTCCGGCTCGCGTTAGCGTTAAGGTAAACTGGTTTGCAACCGCCGCAAACATTGCCATGCATTATCGCACGTTAGCAGCATGCTGGCCGTTGGCAATCGTGCTTCTCACAACTCTCATTGTACTTCGACGCAGAGTGAGTTTTGGCACTGCATTTACGATCTTTATTGAGTCTTGGTACCCGCTTTTGAGTCTGACTCTTATTTCCTTGCATTTGGTGTTATGCTGCTCCGCATCTAGAAATGTTGTGAGGCGCTTGCAGGTGCCCAGTGAAGCGCGCAACGCACACAGTCTGCGTATAGCTGGATTCGATGTTCACGACGTTTTGATGGGTGTCAGTGACCCCGAACTTGTCTGGCTAGTGCCTGTCGTTCTCGCCATGGCTTGTTGCGCTGTTTTGGTGATATATTGGGCCTCACTGGTAGTCGTTAGCCTACATGGATATTTTTTGGGCCCCGGAGCAACTTCAACAGGAAATCCCCGTGGTTATTTGCGGTACCTGCTGTCCTTGGTTGGCTTGTTTTTATTGTATCTGATTCCATACCAGGTTGCCACATTTGTTCTCGCCGCAGCGCTTTTGTGCCGTGTGGCCGATCCAAACAGCTTCGGATTTGCTTACTTGCAATTGCTACTCTGGACCGCTGTTATTGATGCTCCAATAATGGTGGTTTGGCTGCGAAATTTGAATCTGCAGTGGCTCTGGGCGTTCGCTACGCTTAGGAACGTTCTTTCAGCTGCGCCAATTGCCATGCTCGCACTCCGTGGCGCCCAGTGGCTTTCAAATCCGCGACCAATCCTGTTTCGTGTGACACAAGCCGTACTACTCTATATTGCCGCATTTGCTTTTGTATTTGGCGGCCTGCATGCATTCATGTTGCACCATCTTGTAAACTACTTGGCAGCCTGGCTGCTTGTGGTGATGTACGATAGTGCACCAAAGACGGAGAGTCGACGGGTTACTGTACAATAGTTCTTTTTAATATCTATAGGATCTACGACTCGCCTTACTCAAGACCAGGTTCGACGTCGTCCCACCAGTCAAGACCCTGAGTAGTGGCCTTGATCACGCCCTTTCGGATGACGAAATCACCAAACGGCTCGCCATCGTTTCGCTCAAGTGCCCAGGACTTAAACAAAGGTTTAAGGACACCTAGAATTTCATCCTCTTTCAGTGATGAACGGTAAAGCTTGTTAAGCCTTTGTCCAACGTGCCCACCGCCAAGCATGAGATTATAAGCTCCGTAAGCCTTGCCAACAAGGGCGACTTCGGCAAGCCAAGGACGAGCACAGCCATTCGGACATCCGGTCATGCGCATAACAACCGAGTCATGGCGCAAGCCATACTCTTCAAGGGCGCCCTCGAGCTTTGTGACAAGCTCAGGCAAGTAACGTTCGGACTCGGCCATAGCAAGACCGCACGTAGGGAATGCAACACAGGCAGCACTACTAAGCCGGAGAGCGCTGAACTCAAGATTGTCTAGCTTATACTTCTTGAGCAGCTCGTCGATGCGCGGCTTGATGTTGTCGCTCAGGCCTGCTACTACAATGTGTTGGTTCGCGGTAAGCCGGAACTCGCCCTCTTTAGCCTCTTGCAACACATGGGCGATTTCGCGGAAGCCGGATCGGTGCTGCAACTCTGGCGTGTCCTCGACGCGACCGTTCTCCACAAAAGTAGTGAAGTGATTCTCTCCAGCCTCATCACGGACCCAGCCATATGTATCGACATTGGTGGTGAACTCTGGATGCTTGCGCGCCGGTTCGAGTTCGTATCCTAGATATTCTTCGACCTTACCCTTGAAAACAGGAACGGACATGTCGTCAATAGTATACTTCAACCGAGCGTGCTTGCGGTTCCCACGATCACCGTTGTCACGTTGAACAAGCATAACCTTTTCGCATACCTCCAGAATCTTTTCCTTCGGTGAGTATCCAATGAGAGAGCCTGTGCGGGGGTAAGTCTTGCGGTTATTATGAGTGGTGCCCATTCCACCGCCAACAAGAACATTGAAACCAATGACACTGTTGTTCTCGATAATAGAGATAAGTCCAATGTCGTGTCCGTAAACATCAACATCGTTGTAAGGAGGCACCGCAATATTGATCTTGAACTTTCGAGGCAAGTAAAGCGCCTTGTAAAGAGGCTCCTCATCTGGCTGCCCTTCAGCAAGAACGGGAGGACACTGAGCCACAAGCGTCTTTTTTGGCTTCTTCGTGGGACCGCTGCTTCGAGAATTAATCGTCTTTTGGTAGTCAGCTCCATCACTTGGGTCTTCGCCCTCAAGCCAAATCTCGTAGTAGGCGGTAGTTCGCGGCAGCAGATGCTCTGAAATCGCAGTGCCGATTTCAGCAATTTGCTTGTGGATAGCCGCGGAATGTGGAGCGGCCGAAACCACGACGTTGCGATCAACATCACCGCAAGCTGCAACGGTATCCATCAGAACTGAGTTCATGCCACGGATTGCGGGCTTCAGATTCTCCTTGATCACGCCATGTAGTTGAAAGGTTGCACGAGTCGTGATCTTGAAAGTTCCGTTGCCGCGCAGGTCGCTGAGCTCATCGATCTTCAGCCACTGACGTGGTGTGGCGCGACATCCGGGCAAGCGTACGCGAACCATAAATGCATATGCAGGTTCGAGGCCTTGCTGTTTGCGTTCTTCGCGAATGTCGCGATCATCTTGCATGTAAATACCATGGAACTTCGTCAGCTGCTGACTTACGGCGCTGACACTTCCCGTAGACTCATCTCTAAGTTCTTCCGCAATGGTACCGCGCAGATAGTTGGACTCACGCTTCATGTCCTCATTAGTGAGCGGGGGAGGCTCGTCACCACCATCGACTTGGTCAACACCGAGGGCCTTCCACAGATCGGCTTCCCACGGAGCATACCCGGTTGACCAGCCATCAGCATCCTGATCATCGCCCTGCCCGAGATCGCTCAGCTTTTGGGCACCCAGGACGTCGAGCCGTTTCCAAAGGTCTTGCGAAGGTTTGTTATAGTAATGGCGGTCTTGTTTGCGTGGCCAGTACTGAGAATCACCCATTCCAAAAGCGGCGACATGAACGTTGGCAAGATCTAGTGCTTGGCTCTTAAGTTGGTCCCACAGCACACGACCGTTCTGCGGGAACTCACCCTGACCAGCCGTTGAGGTGATGAACGCGACATTGACCTCCGACGCGAGATCCTCAGCCTCTATGTCGTCAAATGCCATGGCGCGCGCCTTCAAACCGCGTGCTTTACCTCTACGCGCTAAGCGCTTTGCTACGCCCTCAGCCTGCCCGCCATCACTCGCGAAGAGAACAAGCAAAGGTGGCCCACTGAGGCCCTCCAAAAGCTTTGAGTAGGCGGCTTCAGCTTTCAGCTTCTGTTGAGAGCGTACTAGCTGGCCCTGTCCTTGTGCCAGCGTTCGAGCGAGCTCAGGCTCCTTACGGGCCAGCAAAGTCAGCTTCTGTTCGCGATCAAGAAAATCTTGCAAGGTCTGTTTCAGCACGTAGCTATCAAGCGTAATGTCTTCCCCATTGTAGCGGTAGAGGGGCCAGAATCCAGACTCTACAGCCTTCTTCGTACGCTTGAGGACATCCAGAGCATCTGTTCCCAAGGGCAAGTAGGCAACAACGACTGCTGGGCCATTGTAGCTCTGCGCCTCCAGTAATGCCTGTAACAGTTGCGTGTAGCTTGCGTAGACAGCGACGGACGCAACGTAAACATTCCCGAAATTCATGGCATAAAGACCGATATCCTTCTTAGCAGTGGAGTTTTCACCGGACTCAATAACAAGCATGTTCACGTTTCGGCGCGAGGCCAGCACATGATGCACCCCGGACATACCTGTGTCGTACGCCCAAGCGTCCGAACCAATAATCCAGTTTTCTCTAATAAACTCAGTGCGATACTTTGCCGGAATCTGCCCCAGCAGTGTAGAGTTATAAGGGTCGCGAGTCCACTGGCTAACAGCAGATGCCTCGCTACCACTGACCTTGTTTTGTCTCACATCTTCGGTTGCAGACTTCACAACCTGTCGTTGGATATCCTCGTTCGCCAAGAACTTTCCGTAAGCATACTCCGGTGTCGTGGTGCCACTCTCGTTCAAGATCTGTAAATTCGCAAAAAGCTGTCTCAGCACCTTATAGTACACATCCTCAATGTTTTGAGCTTTCGCGATCTCTTCAGCTGTTGCGGAATGCAACTGGGGAATAAGTGTTTTACCCACGAGCTCGCCTTTCCCAGGCAGGCGCACGATTTCGCTCAAAACCGTAGCTGCCTCAGACTCGTCGGCTACTGAGCCCAGCTTAAAAGATTTGAGGCCCGTAAGTGAGCTTAAGTGCTCACTGTCAGCACCAAAGAGATCTTGGAAAATGGGAAGCAGTGCAGTAGTAGAGTTCGCGATTTGCTCAAGCACATAGACGTCAGTGACAGACGAGGGGAGTGCCTCAAGAAGCTTGTTGGCATTAAAAGGAGCGAGTACGCGTATGGCAAGAAGACCGCTTTGAGGATTGGTTGCAACGGCCTGAGCGAAAGGCTCTATATTGCCAAGAATTACAGTGGCGTGCGTTGGTGAGCTGGGACCACGGTATTCGAAAGAAGCGTAGTCGGAGCCAACAATTTTGAGTGCGTTGTCTACGATGTCACCATCACTTACGGTTTCGTCTGCGATTGCAGCACCAATGAGCTCTGGCGCCCATTTGAGCGGGGCCGAACTCATCTCATTTGTGAAAAAGTGTACAACAGGCTTGCCTTGTTTTCGGGCAATCAGGTCAGCGGCAACCGCCATATCCTGCGCATCCTCTGGCCCGAAGCTCTGGAGGAAGACGAACTTTGCATTGCGCACGGCCGTGATCGGCGCGAAATCTTCCTCAACAACAAGATGAAATACCACAGCGGTGGTTTGAAGAAATGAGAGATGACCAATGCCGCTGAAAAACTGAGTGGCAGAACCAATGAAGGCAAGTGGGCTACTTGACGCCGTCTCAGCAGCTTCCACAACGGGCAGAAGTGGGTCCACGCTACGCAAGTCGGGCTGCACAAGCCGAGAGCCTAGCGCCTTCACAGCTACCTCAACAGCCTCGAGGGTACTGTGGAGCTGTTGCGATACCGTACTCATATCACTCTCAACCCCGAAATTGCAATGGTAGTTAGAGATCTTATCTAGCCTATCCAGCCGTTTACATATACTGCGTCATTCAATTTTCATCAAACGCGTCATCGCACGTGCCGTGCCACCAATAGCCACACCGCTAATAATGCCCACAATCGGAGCAGCAGGTGAAGAGAGAACTGCGGCGTTTGATACCTCTGGTTCACGACTTGCTTTGAAGTTGCTGTAAAGCCTCACATTTGATATAACAAGCATCGCGCTTTGAAATAGATACTATCAATAATTGTAGCTGGACTACAACGGAAGGCAGCCCCACCTTGAGTAGTCACGCTCAAGAGGAGTGCGGCGTGGCCGCGTTTCGAAGGATAGATACCTGTTTCTCAGTTACGTCTCGACCTGAAGCCGAGAAGGACTCCGTTAGACATACAGGGCGTGCGGCTGAAGGATAATAATACTGCAGCGCAGCCCGCGTCCTAACTGTATCGTGGAGAATAGCTGAAATAGTCCAAGCAGGTCGTCCTCGAACTCGTGAATTCGATCTGCCTCGGTGCCATAATTCATTCACCGTCACGTTTCTTCTATGTATAGACGTTTTAAGTATTTTGAACGAACAAGCGTCTGTAGGACAGCTCTCAATATCCCCAGGCCACCACTACGTGCCATCGGCTTTTGAAGAGCGCCCTAGTTTCTCTCGACTAGCGGATAGAGGCCTGCGCCGTAGGCGTTAGCGCGCCTGCCTACAATAAGCCGTCTTTGAACAATATCGGAAAGAAAAGGGAACCAGGGCTTCCTTGAGGGTGATGTCCCATCCCAACGAGTATACACTCCATGATACTGCGAGTAAATAAACCCGTGATACGGGCTTTGGTGGAAGGGCACGGAGCCAATCACACACACTTTGATTACCGTTTTACGCATCTCGCACGACTTCCTCACCACCTAAGCATCTCCACGACAAACTTCACATCTTCACCGTTGATGCTGAGGTTTCATCGCGCCCAGACGCTTGTGAGGCGGTTTTCTGCAGCGCCGCGGCGTCTGCAGGAGGTGTCTCTGACCATCGACGGGCGCGCAGTTCAGATTGACGCGGGCGCATCGCTCATCCAAGCTATAGAGAAGGCCGGTGTTCAAGTACCGAGGTACTGCTACCATGAGCGTCTTGCTGTAGCAGGAAACTGCCGCATGTGTCTCGTGGACGTTGAAAATGCCCGCAAGCCCGTTGCGAGCTGCAGCTTCCCTGTGAGCAACGGCATGGTTGTACACACTCGCTCGGAGAAGGCTAAGCAGTACCAGGAGGCTGTGACGGAGATGATTCTTGGAAACCATCCTCTTGACTGTCCTGTTTGCGACCAAGGCGGCGAGTGCGACTTGCAAGACCAGACGCAGCGTTATGGCAAGGACCGTGGTCGGTTTAACGAGATCGCCGGTAAGCGCGCCACAGAGGACAAAAACATTGGCCCTCTCATCAAGACAAGCATGAACCGCTGCATCCAATGCACGCGTTGCGTGCGTTTCACCAATGAGATCGCCGGTGCCCCAGAGCTAGGCACTTCTGGCCGTGGCAATGACATGCAAATTGGCACCTATCTCGAACGTAATCTGAACAGTGAGATCAGCGGAAACATCATTGATCTCTGCCCTGTTGGCGCGCTCACCTCGAAGCCGTACGCATTCAAGGCGCGCCCTTGGGAGCTAAAGAAGACGGAGACTATTGATGTTCAGGATGGCCTTGGCAGCAACATCCGTGTTGACTCCCGCGGCCAGTCAGTCCTGCGCGTTCTGCCTCGTATCAACGACGAGGTCAATGAGGAGTGGATCAGCGACAAAACACGTTTTGCCGTGGACGGACTGAACACGCAGCGTCTCACCACCCCGCTAGTAAAGGTCGACGGCCAATTCCGCCCTTCAAGCTGGGAAGATGCACTGTTGCTCATTAAGTCTAAAGTTGAAGAGCTTCAGCCTAAAGAGCACGAGTTCCAGGCCGTGGCGGGCGAGCTGGTGGACGTCGAGGCCGGCGTTGCTTTAAAAGACCTCGCCAACCGTCTTGGCAGCGAGTACCTCGCACAAGACTTTGTTGGCGGCGATAAGCCTGCCAAGACAGGCGTCGATTTCCGCTCCTCGTACCTGTTCAACGCCTCCCTTGCTGGCGCAAGCGAGGCCGACGCAATTTTCCTCGTCGGCACGAACCCGCGGCACGAGGCGGCCGTGCTGAATGCCCGCATCCGTCAACACTGGCTGCACAACGATTTGCAGATTGGTCTTGTTGGCGCACCTTTCGACTCAACCTTCCAGTACGAGCACCTCGGCAACGACGCGCAGTCTGTCAAGGCGGCACTTTCGGGCAAGTTTGGCCAAACTTTGAAGACTGCAAAGAGGCCGCTCATTATAATCGGTTCGGCGGTGTCCGAGTCCTCGCCGGAAATTCTGCGTGAGATTGGTACTTTTGCGGCCGAGAACGGCAACGTTGTGAACGACCACTGGAATGGTGTCAGTGTGCTGCAACGCTCGGCGTCGCGCGCTGGCCTTTACGACATTGGCTTCAGCATCCCTTCGGAGGAGGTCGCGGCTGTGAAACCGAAAATAGTGTACATGCTCGGTGCTGACGAGCACGTCTCGCTTCCGAAGGATGCGTTCGTAATTTATCAAGGCCACCATGGTGACGTTGGTGCGCCCCTTGCGGACGTGATTTTGCCAGGTGCTGCTTATACTGAAAAGCACGCGACTTATGTGAATACCGAAGGTCGCGCTCAGCAGACGCGTGCTGCTGTGGGTCCACCCGGTGGCGCTCGTGAGGACTGGAAGATTGTAAAGGCTGTGAGCGATGTGCTCGGTTTAGACCTGCCGTACGAGACATCGCTCGAAGTCCAAACACGTCTCTCTGAGATCGCACCGAACCTGCTGAGCCACGACGTGCTCGAGCAGTCGTCGCTTGCGAAGCTTGCCATGTCGCAGCTTGCGAAGCATGTGGAGCGCAATGGTGAGGCGGTGCTACAATCACCGATTAAGAACTTTTATTTCACAAATGCCATTGCGCGGTCGTCACCTACAATGGCGAAAAGCTCTGCTGCTTTCAACGCGCCGAAAAAGGAGAGCGCAGGTAGCCCCGAGTCTTACATGAGTCTTTAAGGCCTAGAATTTATGACCAGGTGTAAGTATGTATCTTTTACACTTGTCGTGTAGTGTTGTTAAACGTGGCGTCGCCAGTATTGCACACGGCGGTTGTTGAGTAAAACAAAATGGAAAGGAGCCGTGAGGCGTGCACACGTGACAGTTATCTACCATATCTCAAGAGCGGCGCATCATCGCACGTCCAGCCGGCAGCATGCTTTTTGCGGTTCTGCTTTGCCTACTGAGCTCTGTCTGGGCTGATTTTCGGACCTTCATAACACTCCGAGGTGTGGTGCCCGGATTGGACTCGATCGACTTGCAGTCCACGGCGCTGGTTTTACGCGACTTAGAAACGTCGCATTTTGAGCGCCATTATGTTGCAGCCAACGGCGAGTTTGAATTCTGGCACCTGAGAAGGGACAGCAAGTACGTCCTCACGATGGACTCGGACACCTTGGAGTTGCCATACTCGTACCTTGTTATCGCTGGAGATTCAGACCTTAGTGCTTACCGCATAGCTGAGGGCCGCGGTTTGAATACACTGGGCACATCTTTGCCTCTGCCCCTTGAGATCAGTGGCTATAAGCGAAGCGAACTTGTTGTGGACCGTAAGACCTTTAGTGTATTCGGTTTTATCAAGCAACCGACAGTGCTTCTTGCCTTTGCAGCGCTAGCCGTTGTTGCTTATCTGCCGAGCATACTGAGCTCTCTTGATCCAGAGTTGCTCGAGGAACTGCAAAAGAACGAGATCAAGCGCAATGGTAAGACAGAAAAACTACAAAATTTTGATTTGGCCAAGAGTATAGCAGACCGACGTGTAAAGAGTAACTAAGTAATCCGCAATACATAGCTGTCGCCAAGTCGCAATATGAGGATAGTAAGTAGAAGCTGTCCCACAATCTGAAAGACCAAGATGAAGAATAGCTCGATCAGATAAAGGAGGGTTTATTGGAAATCTTGCGGAAGCTTCTTCCCCATTGTCAAAGCATTACTACTTCGTTGAACACCTATTCAGAATTCGATCTTGCCTTGGCATAAATAAGGACACTATTCCATTTCACGGTGACACGCGACTCTGGTGTCAATCCCGTGCAGGCCAAAATACGCCTTTGAACGTCGTCGAGGATGTCGCTCCTGCCTGGATTTGCAATTTTCCAGTTGTGGTATCCTGACCAGGTTCCCATGAGCTTGATAAGAGCATCGAGAGGAACATCTTCCTTCACCATTTCAAATGGCTGTTCGGGCCGCAACTGATAGTAGTCATTGACAATGCGCTCCTCATTGTCGAACAAATTCAAAGGCAGCTTCAGATCTGCGTACAGGTTATCCAGCTGGCCCTGACCAGAATTCCAGTATCCTCCACACTTCTCGGGATTTGCGTTGAAGTCTTCAATAATTTGCGCCACCTCGGGGTAGTCTATGATACTAAAGATATAGTACGACCAAATTGCAAGCGTGCCGCCAGGCTTCAGAATAGAGTGCGCAGCCTTCCAAAAGTCTGGGTAGGACAGCCAATGCGCCGCCTCAGCGACAGTGAGCAGGTCGACGCTATGATCAACGAACTGCGATGTGATTGTTTTATCGTTGCCCACCATAAAGTTGATATTAGTGGCAGTGCCAGCGTTTTTGTAGCCTTCATCAATCATGAGCTGCGAATTGTCGACGCCGACAACATTTTTTGCTAGCTTTTGCGCAAGAGGGACCGTTGCCTGACCAGAGCCACATCCTAAGTCCACCGCGAGATCTACCTTTGCACCTTCTTTGAGGTCGAGGTACTTTCGAAGGTGCTCATACAAGGAGTTCGGATAGACTGGCCGGTACTTCAAGTAATCCTTCGCATTGTATGTCTTGGCAGCGTATGTTGACATAGCTTTAACGTACTGGCAGCAGTGTGACTACCAAACCGTCTCTACGTAGCTTGGCTAATATAGGTTTACACATGTTCCCCACCCTCAGGGATAATAAAGGCTAGGGTGTCATGCACGAATCAAGCATGGCAGGCGATTGGGCGCCCTTCCTTAGTTGGTGGTGCTAGGCTATAGAAATACAGAAAAGTCTTCATTTGTGCTGGTCGATGTCAATAAAGAAGAGCTTAAGTTTAGGAGAGCTCACGATAGCATAAAATAGGTAGGAATTGAGAGAGCAGCTCATTTACGACTACAGCACTAATTGGAGGCACAGGAGACGTATACGGCCAGCTCACGAATGTTAGGCAGTGTTTGCCAAACTGTGAAGTAAGCAGCGCTTTACTTCAAAAGAAAAAGAGCACTGGCCCAATGGTTGAACGCTACTGTCCAACACAAACTTCCACTGCCTGCTCCTATCCTAGGTGACGGTGTGCAATACCTGCTTGATTGTTAGGCAAGATGAGCGTATCGGCAATAACGGTGTTTTCGCGCCTAGTGATGGCAAACGTGATGAGCTCTGCAACGTCATTAGGTGTAAGAGGGTCGGCATTCGCATAAACTTTTGCCGCCTTTTCTGAATCGCCATCATAGCGCACAAGAGAAAACTCAGTTTCAGCTGCGCCGGGATCAATTCCAATAACACGAATCTTTGTGTCGATCGTTTCCACACGTAGCGTGTCAGAAAAGCTACGCACGGCCGCTTTCGTTGCACCATATATTGAGCTGCCTGGATATGGCTCTCTCGCAGCAAGACTCGCCACGTTCACAATGTCGCCCGAGTTGCGCTTGCGAAATTGGCCCATTAGTGCGTTCGTTAGTGCAATCAGACCAACCAAATTCGTGTGAATCATTGCCTCGATATCCGAGCTTCTAATTGATCCAACCCTTTCCACACCGCGTGCGAGCCCAGCATTGTTAACGAGAATGTCAATATCCGCCCACTCCTTCGGGAGTGACGCCAGAGCCTCAGGTATCTCTCCGTACTTGCTCACGTCCAAGGTAAGGGGTAACACTTCAATGTTCCTAAATTGACCCTCGAGTTTGCTTTTGAGAGCTGCGAGGCGCTCCTTTCTGCGTGCTGTTAAAATTAGCCGGAGCCGCCCGTTGGCGGCAGCAGCCAATTCGAAAGCCGTGGCTTCGCCAATTCCAGCAGAGGCTCCAGTCACAAGCACCGTTTTTCCAGCGATTCGCTCGGCAGCCCTTTGCCCATAACTCATTTCCCGATAAGTTTGTACAGTTTGGTAGTTTGGTGAAACGCCACAACTGGGGCGATCTCTTACTTCCTTGCCGCTCCCGCCTTGCCTCGCATGGTCACGCATAGTCACCTGCTCTAAGGGCTATGCTGAACCAAGCCATAAGCTCTCATTACCGTTTACAGAGAGAGAGAGAAAGAGAGAGAGAGAGGACGCAGGGACAGCGAGAAGGTTGATACGAAATGACGTAGTGGCCGTTTTCTTAGTACCAATTTTTGTAGCAGGCGAAGGAGATGAAGGATAGAACAGTACACAATTAATTGACTAAAGTGCCCCCCAGAGCTGCAGGTGTGTCATATTTCGGTGACGGTAGGCTGGAGGCGAGCCATGTATTCGCATTGCTTCCGCCCACGGAGCCTCTGCGTCTTCGCTAAGACCTAACGCTTCGTGAAGGCGCGAGGACATAAATCCGGGAACAAATTGCGCCATCGCATCGCCCGTCTTCGGCTTGAAAGCTGGCGTTCTTATCCTTGGGTCACGTATCTTGCCGTATTCACTAAGTTGAGGGACCTCACGGTTTTCGAAAAACGCATTATGCAATTTTTCATAGTCGACACTCATGCGAGCAGGCTTGTCCAACTGTGCGCCATTGGGATCGCGCAGTTCCCGAATGCCAGTGTTGGCTATGTTCATTGGAAGCTCGTAAGGGGGCTGAGGGGGGAAGCTCGGGCTTTCTGTGCGGCTGCGCCAGTTTGAGGGGACCTGTACGGCATGCGGCAAAGACTTTAGAAAAATCAAAAAGTCTGGGTCACGCGCATCAGCATCGTACCATTCAACAAGCTCGGGGTGACGCGTTTGTTTTTTGAGATCTGCAATTTTCGGCTTCGACTCCTTTCGCCGGCGCTTGTTGCTCACGATTGGCCCGCCAATCTCCTCAGATGAGCCCGCTGGACTCTTTAGCTCCTCCTCCTCGCCCTCTGCGTTCTCATCAGCTTCAGCTAGTGAAGCCATGTCGCCCCTCGGGCGTTTGAACCGTGCGCTTACATTTTGATACATTGAAAACAACGGACTTGCCTCCGTGATCCAGTCGAATTTGCGCGCTAGTAAAGAGACGCTGCTTTTTGACACGCCGCGGCGTTCATCGGGAGCTCCCTCCTCGAGTTTTGTTGCCTGCGCAGTATCGGATGGTTCGACAGTGCTGGATGAAGCACGTCCGGGGCTGATAGGCTCATGGGTGGCGACATAAGCGCGCGCAGCGGCGAGTTCTACGTCAACATCTTCCTGGTCATCATACGCGCTCTTCTGCAATTCCAGTCTTGCATCAGTGACAGGAGCAGGGTCAGATTTATGGGAGACATTTGAGCGTTTTAGTTTGCGCTTCTGCCTTCTCATCTGGTTCTTGGAGTTCATTGCGCAATTTCAGCTAATTTGTTGAGCTTCTGATTTATTTCCTTGTCAAACGCCTCAAGATGCGAGCTGATCTTGTCGATACGAGCTTCGACAGCGCGCGCAATCTGTGGCACACCTCGTTCAGGGGTCTTGATTGTTGCAGTTGCAGACTCAAGCTGATGGACTGCCTCGTTTGTTTCAGGCCTAGCGGCAGGCGACAGTTCCTTGGGAGTCTGCGGGGCCGATTCAAATGATTGGCCTGTTTCTTGAGCTTCTGTACCTGTGGCTTCGGTCGTCACGTCGCTTGTCTGCGGCTCTGCCTGCACAGACACGCTGCTACTCATGGAAAGCTTGGTACATCATGTGATGCCGCGTTGTTTATTATGCATCTATTTTCGTCTAGCGATCCTGAACCAGGCCGATCCTCCTGCGATTTAGGTTACTTAGAGCCAATCTTCTTACCAGAGTCGATAGTTGAAAGGCTCAGCAGCTGTCGTTTGCGAACAGCAGCTTATCGGCGCTGATGTCACTGAACAATGGGGAAAACGAGGCTTGTCGATCTGGCTTAGTTGATTTTAGCTTAGTCGGTGGTGGGTGGCACCTGCTCAGTTCCACCCAACTTACTCTCTCCCCACGACTGATCGACAATGCACACGGGAAGGAGTGGTGCTATAGCGCCACAATTATACAGGTTTGAGAATTGGAGGAGCTTTTACGCTGATGTGCTGCATTTCCATGTCGTGACGAAACCTAAGGAGGCACGCGTTATTGACAGAATCCGTACATTCCGTGAGTTTTTGAGCGACGAGGTGAAGCAGTATTTGGGTATATTATTGAACTCGCATCCACGGTTTGATACTGTAGAGGGCTGGGAGGACTGGCATCTCGCCGTTGTCAGTGTGCTGCGAGATAGGGACCCCTCACTAAAGGGATTCACTGATTCGCACCTTATGCACGCCAGGACGCACGTCGCTTGTCTAGGCCTCAATGCTGTAGAGCTTTGGAGCCTACTAGACGCTGAAGTGTCGCGTGGCGATATCACCAGCTGTGAGCAGCGGGAGCGTTTTTGGTCTAGCTTCACGCCACCCCAACAAAGTGAGCTCATGGAAGTTTGCGAATACTTCAACCCGTCCGATGCAATCTGGAATTACGGTGATGAGAGCGACATAAAGGGCGCCGAGCAGGCACTGTGTTTCGCTGTGAAAATATGCGCCGCGCCGGAGAATGATGCAGCGCGCTACCGTAATTTTAAGTTTTGGAAGCGCTTTTACTGCACGAGCGTTTTCCTCACTATTGTGCTGTTCCTAATGGCCGTTACTGTGTTTGTTGCGGCCGCTCCCGGTGTTCCACACCGGTACGCACGTGTGCCGCTAGCGTCTGGGGCGATTACAATGATAGTCAGTGCCTGTACTGGTACGAAATACATGCGTGAAAGGCGTAGGCTAAAGCTAGAGAACCTCGCCAGTCAGGAGTGCTATGAGCTTAAGGCCTGAACGAAGTTTTTACGTATCGTGACGCCAATACGCAGCAGCTGTGTTTTTGTAAATTAGAAATATTCCACAGAAACCACCACATAATGAGGAGACGTAAATGGCACACGGGCCAAAACTCCAATAAGAAGATGACTCTTGTTCTTCTGCGAAAGAGACTTGGATGTGCATCAAATGAGAATAAGGCAGATCAATGCGATTGAGCCTGTCTGTGGAGGACACTAATCGTCTGCGGGCCAAATTGGGTCTGCGCCTTATCCCTACTAGCCCAAGAAGTTTCTTAGACGACACATCCTCGCCTCTGCAGCGCGCTAATGAGGTGAGAGAGCGCATTAGAGCTGCTGAGGGGCGCGCCGAAGAGCGTGCACTCCACACTGCTGCTACAGAAGGACCATCACTAACATCAGATACCTCAGAGTCTACATCGAGTTGGCTAACTAAAATGCGCCAGAAGCGGGAGGGCCCCACGCTTGCGCCTACCGTCGCGAATGATCCTCCGAACGCAGTTCTTGTCAGCGAGCCACCCGTAAGTGCTACTGCGCAAGACGCTCCTGAACAGCCGAAATTGAGTCCTAGGATACCCACCGGTGTGAAGCGATCCCCAAACGTTGTGTCGCGTCCGCCACTACCTGCATTGGATCCTCTAGAGGCACCTGCTGAGCCTCAACGAGAGCTTAAGCGTCGCGCAGAGCTTGATTATGATTCTAAGAAGGCCGTGTTTAAGCCAAAAAGGCTGAAAGCAAGCTCCAAAGCGCGCTCGCGCCCAACAAATGCTGATATTGTATTAACACAACCTGAAGCCGAAGATAGTGCCCTTGCAGCCATCTTGACTAACAGCCGAGCAGCTCGATATAAACGAGCGACAGGAGACAGAGCAGTCGCAAGTGATGAACATGGCTCTGAGCACCTCAAAAACGAGACCAAATTAGTAGATTCAGGGCTCACCATTGGATCCTCCCAAACATTCCTTATGCAGTTGAGACAGCACGCCAACAACCTGCCGCAAAGCGGCTCCCTAACAGAGCTTGATACTACAAGGGGAGTTGAAGATGAAAGCGTTTCTCTCAGCGAGAGCGACCACGAAGTTGAGAGTAAAGTAAGCGGCGTCGGCACCAGTGTGGCTGAGACACTAGAGTTGCTCCGAACGGAGCAGATTCTGGAACCCTCATCGCAACAAGTTAGCAAATCGCGACGAGATTGGAATCAAAAGCTTCTTTCAGCGAGATTGGCGAGACATTCTGAGCTGGCTTTAGAGCCTGACGCGTTCAAGCACCTGTCTCCGCACGAGCGACAACAAGCGCTTGACTTGCAGAAAAGGGAAGCTGCGATCATTGACGCAAGAACTGCACGAGATCTTTTCAATGATTATGCTCCCAGCGTCGAGGTTCAGCACAGGGACGAGCATGGGAATGTAATCGACGGCAGACAGGCTTTCAAGCGCCTGTCCCGCGCATTTCACGGTAACGCTACTAACCGAAATGACCATCACCAAAAGCGCACTAGCTATGGCACTCCATCACGTGGAGACAGCACTCAGTCCTGAGCATGTAGGCAGGCACAACTGCGGATGCTCCCGATTAGGCAACTGACGGTTGCGTATCGGATTCACAGCCCGCCTAGATATGTCAGGGTAAACTTGATCAGATTGGCTATCCTCCATCTTCATGGTTATTGTACTTTCGCCTTCACTGGCGGCTCCATTCAACTGCGCGCCCCAGTCGTGTGGCCAGCCACTTCCGGAGAACCACGTCGTTGATCCCGAGCTTGCGAGCCAAAGCGCCAACAGCATGGCTTCTAGGCACTCTTTCCGCTCCTCTTTACGTCGGCTGTTACATAGCCTCATTCCACGGCGACGGCAACGACATCATCACCACCACCAAGATCATCAATACAAGCAGGAAGCTGAGCTGACCGCCTCGACATCAGCGCAGTCTACGTCGCTCCTTGAACACTCCCTGGCGCTGATGCGTTCGTCATCGATTCGATCATTGGGGAGGTCGTTTAGAAAGCAGCCGAACGTTGACATGCTGGACGAAACATGGGAAGATTGGCTTGAGCAATACCAAAACGGAACGAGAAATCTCAGCACGCTGAGCAGGCCAGTGAGCTTTTGGGGATTCGGGTATATGGCGGCTCCTCACCACAAGGATGAAATCGCTCGCTTGCGCAGCGTCAAGGCTGTAAGCGATCGGCGTATTTGGCGCCAAGAGCGCGACTGGCTTGACGAACAGCTGCGAACTCTTCTCATTGAGCATCGGCTGAAGACCGCCACAGTTTCCTTGGTTGATAAGACTTGCCAACTCGTGATGCATGATATTGGCCTTGGAAAGCGGCTTCCTGTGGTCAGCCGAGAGCTCTCCATCGATGCGCACACTATTCTAAGTGCTGAATACTTCGCTTTACTAGACGCTGGGAGTGATTGGCGAACCCGGCTGAATCCGCTGGTACATGGTCCGCCTTTCATCAAGTTCTACATAGGGGTCCCCATTTTTGTTGACAGGCGCCCCGTGGGCTGCATCGCGGTATTTGACCCCTATCTGAAAGCTCAGGTCCCGAAAGACGTAGTGGCGCAGCTGACTGCTCTATCGAGGGAGCTGAGTTCGCGAATTATGGCACACTCAAATGAGAACACACGAGCGCGACGCAAAACTCGAATCCAGTGGGCCGATGACGAGGACAGTCAAAGCCTCCTCACAATTGCAAGCAACACTAGCGGGCTTACTAGTGGAAGTGAGCCATCTGTGGTATCAGCATCCTTAGATGAAGTGGCTTTACATGACACTAGTCTTGACGACACACGAATAAGCCCACTCATGGGCCCGCAAGCGAGTCGCACCGTACTGCAGCCATACGAAGTTTTTGAGTCGCTGCTGCGCTGCCGCACAGTCTCACAAGCAATTAAAAAGGCCTGTCGCATCGTCTGGCAAAATTTAGGCTGCGAGCTTGTTTACATCGTTGAAGCGCGGCTTAGACGGAAGACGCTCTTGCCAGCTACAGCCTTGGAAGGTCTCAGTAGCGGCTCCCCTCTGTCTGCCATTCCAGGAGTTACTGATGTACATGAGCATGCGCACGACGTGCGTATGCATTTTGTGGGACATTACGGGCCGCAGATCGATGCTGGCGTTGATGCAGAGGTAATGGCCTGTACAGATATGCACCGTACTGCCATCTTGAGCAAGTACGGATTCAAGTTCTCAGCCTCCGAAGATTCTGATTCGGTTTTGCAGTCCGGCCTTTTGATGCCATTTCGCCGCCAACCGGAACATGTTTATTGGGACGAGGCTGCAGTTGCTGGAGGGGGAATGGTACCCTGTTGGGTCTGGAGAGGCGGTTTCGTCATGGGCGCGTTTGTGTCGCACGCGCGTGAGTTTTCACCGGGAGACGTAGCTTTTACAAAGAAAGTGGTGAAGGCAGTGGAAAACATACTGACGTGCCGAGACGAGCAGTGCCTTGCCTGAGGCCTTCCTACACTAGCCATCAAGAGTCGCTATCAAACTGACGGAACATGTTGTATCAAAATTAGAAGCGTTGCCACTGCGCCCAGCAGCAACCTTTTTTAACTTTACATATTCATTAGCGAGTAAGATCTGGGACTAAACTGTTCAAAGCAGGAACGCTGGGATGAGAGCAGCGAGGCCAGGCACGACCGCTACAGCAGCGTTCTTCACGGAACCGCTGCTCGAGGCGGAGCCCGAGGCAGAAGACGCAGATCCAGACGCCGGTCTCGCATTGCCTGTGGCACTGGACGCGGCAGCAGAGGAGGACCCGGAGTCTGAGTTGCCAGAGGACGTCGCACCAGAGCCGCCCGCGGCACCGGCAGCAGCGCCACCATTACTGTTGGAAGTGGAGGATGCAGCGCTGGATGTTGACGTCGCTGACGCCGAAGACGAGGAAGCTGAGGCGCCAGAGAGAGCCAAAAGCGATGAAGAGGACGCGGCAGCACTCGACGACGCCGACGCACCAGAGAGCGCGAGCAGAGAGCTCGACTTCGCTGCGGATGAGCTAGCCGCGGAGGCGCCGCTCAGAGCAATGGCCGGCTTCGTCGACGAACTCGAGCCAGAAGAAGTCGAATTCTTGTTACCATAGGGTCCATCGAGGTTGAGACCAGTGCCGTCGGTGGCACCAAGCTCAGTGTCGTCGTCCGTGATGGCAACGTCGCTCTCTTGAGCGTCCTTGCTCGTGAACACATAGGCCTTGCTACCAGTCTTGTTCACGTTCGAGGGCGGGTCATAGCACTCCACATCGATGGAATCAACCTCGACGTAGAAGTAACCAGGGTTCTGCATGTCCGGCGCGTTCCAGTCAATCTTGCCACCGGCCCATTCGCTAGTGCCCTGTGCTGCGCTATCGCCACCGGCCCACAAGCCGAACTGAATGCGCGAGGGTGTCTGCGGATACTTGTAGGTGTTCGTGGTCGAGTTCAGGGTGTCCTGCTTCTTCAACGTGCGCACAGTATTACCGTCAATAATCCAGTCAACCTGGTCCTCCTTCCAGTCGATGGTGTACTCGTGGTAGTTCGCCTGCGTGTCTGAGCTGACGGGCGCCTTAACCATGTTATCGTAGTCAAGGAAACCCTGATAGTAGTAGTTCGTCTGAGCATCCGTAAGATCGTAGCCAGGGAACTCGTAGTCAACCTCGTCCTTGGAGCCCGAGAGCAGGATAAAGTCCGACACAACACCTGCGGAGCGCGAGGTGCGCATCTTGATCGTCACCTTGCCGTACCAGACATACATAGACGAGCTGATTGTAGTAGCGCTGTTTGACTGGGTCATCTGGGCGCGCAGTTTTCCGTCGGCGCTCGTGATGTTGCCAAGGTAGCTCCATGGCATCGTCGAAGAGTCACCTAAATACTTTGCGTAGGGGACAATATCATCCGTACCGTTGAAAGTGAACGTGCCAGACTGGCAGACAGGCATAGCAACACATGCGCCCGGCTCGTAGCTGTAGCGTGGGTCGCAACCACCAAGACAGACATAACCGTTGCCACAGGTGCCGTCGGTAGAGCAGCAGGGATACTCCTCAGGACACGCGTCCTTACCGTCGCCGCACGAGGGAATGTTGTCAGCGAGGCCTAGGGCCATCAGCATAGCAACCGTGGAAATCCGCATTTTTTTCTTGCTTCTGACACAGGCTACGATGATCAGATCAAATTGGGAGGAGGGGGGATGCTATGTTTATAAATTTTGGGCGAAGGAGAATAACAGGGCTAGGTCAAACGCCTTCTCGACGCTCGCGTCAGAGCTATTTTTGGGGTCTTAGGGACTAAACAGTCACGTGTGTACTCTTTTTTGGTGAAAGGTCGCGCGTTACGCCTGCGCCTACCTGGGAATGGCAGAGAGGGAGCGAGCACCTGCTAAAAAAAGCCGCCCACGACTAAACCCCCATATGCACTAAGGAGGTGGTTGGGCGCAAACCGCAAAGATAAGTTAAGTGTTGCTATATGAACTGCGAGGCGCGTTTTCATACACCCCTCCAAAAGCTGTGTTTTCCTCAAGCCCTATACATTCTCGTCTCATGCCGACGTACCTATGGGCTTACCGACAGCCAATGAGCAGATAGCCCGTACCCTATAAGTTACATCTCCATGCAAGTCGAATAACAACTGCGGGAGAGCTTGAGGGTCACTGTCCCACTCAGGCTAGTTTTGTAAGCGTGTCAAACCCACTTTAATGCTCAGCATAAGATTTCTTGGAGCTTGTTTATATGTGAACGTTTATTACTGCCGCGTAACCTTCCACCCTTCAGATCGGGGTTTCTCATCATCTATTAGTTAGCGCATGTGGTGTTGATGCTGATGATGACATAGTGAGAAATAAGCGAAGAGGAGAGACAATAATTGATCCGTGAGGGTGAATGTTAGAAGCTGACCAGGGGGGTTCATGTGCGAAAATTCTACTCCTTGTAAATTTTATCTGTTTTATGCTGGTACAAGCACTGCCATTTAAATGTAGCGGAGGGCTAGAACGCCAAGCGTCCTCGACTAATCGCTTTAAATCTCTCCTATCAAATGACGCGAGTCTTCGTTCTTACCTTTAATGGATAGTGGTGAAAATCCCCTACCGTAGGCAGAGCCGCTCCCGCTCGCGGAGAATAGCCGGACGCACGCAGTAATAATGTGTTATCAGATCTTCGGACGATTGAGAACCGCTGCGGCTTGAGTCTCTAGTTTAGATAATCCAGCAGGCAAGAAATGCCTATGCCTGGCTAGTGTGTGAGAATACGGAATAAATTAGACATTTTGCAAAAGTCGCTTTTTCTTTTAGTGGTGAGCCACGTCCTCCTCAGGGCCCAAGTAATTCAGAGTATAACAGCAGCCAGATTCCCAGTCGCGAGCAATTTTGCCCTCCTCAACCTTGAGCCAGTTAACCTCTTGCGAGCCGGCAGGAAATCCAGTGCAACCGACATAGCGAACACGGTCATAGGAGTCAACAATCACCGGATCGTCTGGCGTGCCGCGACGAGTCTGGTCAAGAGGCGCCATGTCAAAGATGTCGATACCTTCGAGCTTGCCCAGGACCTCAAGACGCTCGAGGCCTGTAGCAATTTCGTAGGATGTGGGCTGCTTGCCCGCCTCCGTGGTGCCAGGGCCGAACAGGCTCGCGGGAGAAGTAGCCTCCTCAAGGTTCCGCGAAATGCCGTAGTCCTTCGAAAGCTCTTTCGCGCTCTCCTTGTGGGCAGCACGGAAGACAGGCGTTGTTGCAAATGTGCGACGCGCGACAAATGTGGGCACCGCGCGGCGAAGAAGCATGGACCTAGCAAGCATTTTCTGAGTAGTCGTGAGAGGTGGAACTTGACAAGCTTGTCGATGTGGGTGATTAAGCAGCCCTGAGATTGGCCAGCAGCACCTGGCAGCGGGAGAGAGCTCCCTTAGCTAAACGGCAGGAACGAACGTCACGTGTAATTCCTGAGGGCGTCTCGGCGCACCAGTCGCTACGCCTTATACACCATAATTCGGCGAAGTCTGAACGAGCCTGCCAACCGCAAGCGCCAGAATTGAGGGGCCGTCCGTATTTGAAGTCGAAGCTGATCGTACTAATAGTGTAAGTATAAATAGTCGTTTACAAAATGCTGCGGTTGTAGCCGGAAATCAATGGGGACTTCAACGTTAGGTACGCATCGGTTCCCCAACCATGGTAGGACTGTAGCTGCAGTTTCCCGCCAAAAAACTCCGCATATGCCTTCGAGAGTGGCAAGCCATATCCGAGTCCCGCGAGTGATGAGTCGACGCCCTCAATGAGGCCCTCGCCCTCACGCTCGACACTGGTGTATGAGAACTTGAATACATTTGCTTCGTCTTCGGGAATTATCCCACCTCCTCGGTCACGAATCCGGAGAATCACACCTTGGCCGCTGCGAATAACCGTAACAAGGATGGGTCCCTCATCTACAGCGGTTTCTCCGCGAGTGCACACAGCGTTAAACGCATTCTTAAGCAGCTCCATAACCATGTACTCAAGGTGGTTCGGTGGGTAGGCGATAGTGACATCTTTGCCGACATCAAGCTTTATACTGGCTGTATAGCCGAATTGGAGGCTCGTTAGCTCGGAGACAACGTTGGCGCAGTCGTCCACAACCTGAGCAGGGCGCAGGTCCGTTTGGATGCAACCAATAAAATTGGGCCCAATTGGTCGTGTCAGACCTATGTGGTGCTCGGCAAGAATACGCGTGCCAATGCGGGCCTGGAGATGCTCCCATAAAATACTATTGATTTGGTCGCGGGAGAGCAGCTCTGTAGCCTGGCTGAAGCCCTGCGCGAGCGTTGGAATAGTTTCGGAATGGAACGACACAAGGCTTTCAAGCAGATCCGCTAAATTAGAATTCTCTTTGAGGCTCTTCGGCGGGCTCAAAGAGGACATCACGCGGAAAGAGTTGTAGTAAATGTTATAGATGCGCGAGATGTGCGGATTCAATACAACAAGCAAGGGAAGGTCGCGCATGGCATCGAGGCGTCGGGCAAGACGCGTCGTGATCTCCTGAATCACGAAATTGGCATTCTTGAGTAGTTCTGCTTCGGGTGGGCCGTCTTTATACTGCTCCCACCGCACGAGGTCGTGCAATCGTATCGGTTGCGTCTGTTGCGCGGCACGCTCAAGAATGGCTGAATCCGTTGCAAGTTTTTCAGCTGCAGATGGGCGCAGCGAGTAAGTTTCAGCTGGCGCTGAAATTGTGGCCTTCATGCGGCAACCAATTGGAAAAACGCGTCTGACGCTCTTAAAGGTCAGCATTGCAAAACAGTTATTTCCGTTGAATCTCTGCACTGAAGCCGAATATGCACTCAATGGGCAACTCAGTTATACCAGATGCAGGTGCAGCCGGCTGTGAGGCGAACGGGAAACGGGAATGAGTGGGCGGCTGGATGAATAGTCATCCGATAAGAGCACTCCTTCGCGGCGGTACTCCTCCCCCACATGTAGATAAGCGCGCCGCGTGAGTGGAAATATAAGTGGAATGTATCACTGCTGTGGATTATGCTTTTGTAAACTATTTTTCTAAACAGAGTAAGGCACGATAAGTGGCGCTATATACCGCAGCTTCGAGGAGCAGCAGCGAGGCTTAATGCGACGCAGAGTTGAGAACTGGCACAAAAATCACTTCGCATGGGCACATCAGACGACTGCTAGGCGTTTTGATCTTAAGGCAGAGGTAAGATCGTCTCCGTTCGCGAACTAAAGCATTCCATTGTTGCTTCAAAGCCATGTACGACAAATATGATAGCCACAGACACAATAGCAAATGAACACAGCACCTACTTATGTCCCGCACTTTCGGTCGTGCTACAGCAGCCACCTAGTTAACAAAGTGGTAAGTGAGGAAGTGCAAAATAAAGGAGCCAAAGACGAAGTCGCCAAAGGCACGCTTGTGGCTGATCTGCTGGAACTCATTAGCATTGGATGGGTTGATCTGTTGCCGAAGGTTTGCGAGAAGAACAAACTGGCCAACGTTCGCTGAAAACCCCGCAAGAAAGGCGTTGAAGGGGAAATTTCCCACAAGCAGACAGAAAGCAAATTGTACGACGCCTGTGGCCATCAAAAAGACCATGAATAAGTTGATGGCCCTCACCCGGGCAGTAGACGCCTTGTGGTCCTCCCAGACCTTGTTCACTACAGCGAAATCCATCGTGGACGACAGGACACGGTGCGCGGTTGTCGCGTTGGTCTTTTGATCACAAGTGAGCTATAGGCGTATCGCGGTTGCCCAGCGTGAGGCCTCTCTGTACAAAGAAGGTAAGAAGAGAGAGGCATTGTGCACAGAAAATCGGGGGTGCGTTTTTGAACAAAGTGAAGTTTGATTGTCGCACTATTATTCACATCTGTTTGGGGTACATTGACTTTAGGGAGGCAGGACACTTTTGACAAAACGTTCGGATACACGAAATATCAGCAAGCTGTATATTTTTTAATAAATCATACATATAAGTGTTAGTCTGCCGCAGAACTACTTCCTGTCGCCTCTACACTCGACTGCTCAACGCCGAGATCGTCAAGGGGCTCTGTGGTCTGTCGTCGGCTGCTATCAACAAGCACCGCGTCTTCCGTCCGCGGATTTTCGCACATAACGAAGCCTTCCATTTCGGGACCCTCATCATCGCTCAGCCCGGAGATTTCCTCTAAGGGTCGATCCGACATTATATTGATGACGCGAGATTTCGGCGGAACGCTATTCATGTGCTTTTTCCATTGCGTATAGTCTTCTTTGTCTGCTATAAGAAATCCGGCTAGCATTGACGGGTCCATTTCGCTGAAAGGAAGGGCGCGAAGGCGTTGTGAATGCATGGACTCCACGAACTGCGCGGCAGGGGCATCTGCGGCCAGCGCGACCTTCGGCTCGTGCGGATCGTGGAAAAAAAGAGTTTCATTCTGAAACCCATAAAAGTAGTGGGATGCGGACGTGCGTCCGCCGGCAATACCGACGGCCTGCGGTGCTGTCAGTAGCGAACGTAGCCCATCGTAATAAACGGGGTTCACGTTATTTATTCCGAGGCGCAGGCCACACAATACTAGGACAGGGAACTCACCGCTAAGAACGTCTGGCTCGTAGACATCCATGGCTGCGGACCGGTACACCCGAATATCCGCAAAATGTGCTATGCACTGAGCGACCGCGCTCGGGCCAAACCACTGGCCAGGCAGCTTTCCGCACTTCTCAGCGCCGTACTCAACGAATCGGTGAATTGAATACTGTGCGGCAGGGTCATCGCTGAACTTGCGTAATAGAGTAATCTCGTCGTCACCAGACGACGGCGGCTCGCGGCCAAACTCTGCGATCTCTAACGCGTTCGCGAGCAAAGACTGGCCTGTGCGAATCATGCACCCCCACCCCACATCACTTGTAAATGCTTGAGCGTCCATCATCGTTGTTGCGGCTTGAATTGATGGCTGTCCTCGAAAGAAGGCGGCTACGTTCTGTGCGAGTGGCGAAGGTCCGTCCGGGTGGCGTGGGATTGGTGTTGCAAATTGGGTGCGATACATGAGCCAGATACGCGCAGCTACATCGGCAAGAAACGCTTCACTCCACCCGCCGCTAGCGGAATTCTCGTAACGCCGTCCAAGGCACCACGCTGGTTGCTCAGGCTCCGGCTGCGGCTGCTCGTCCTTCAGTAGGCTAAGAACCCGTTGCATTGGCTAACTTGCTCAACCCAATCGACTTGTTGAGGCTGTGTATGACCCGTGGCGTCCCGTATGCAGTAGTAGTAGTAATAGCTCCAACGCCTGGGGAAGAGCCACCACCACTTGGGGGCACTGGGCAAGGGCGCGCGGTGGCTGCCCAAACCAGCTAATAGAGCATTAACATTTATTTATTGAATGTGAAAACGGGCGGCCCTTTGAGATTTGGCAGAAATAGTCGGCATACATAGTGGCAATTTTAGTTGAGTGGATAGTGAGATGGAATAGCAATTTAAAATCGCAGTAGCAAGGCAACTGCTAGATTTTTGCTTTTAGGCCCTGCCGCCCAAACTGCCACTTCAGTCGCGTGTCGAGATGGCCGCACACAAGCCCGTCACTATGCTCCACGGACTCTATGTACTCTTGTAGAGTTCTAGAGCGGTTATAAATTATTTGCTCAGATGTCGCCACTGCTTCTATAAGAAGCGGTCCCCACGGCGCATGCACACGATTCATTTTCAACATGAACCGGCGTGCTGCGTGCCGGTATGTGTCGTTCACCGGCAAGGGCGCCCACGACATGCTGGAGGTCGCACTTTCACTGGAGCTTATAACCATGGTATCCTTGGCTACCGCGTCTGCTTCTTAGTTTTGCTCAGCTGTTTAAATATAATTGCGTTTGGGGGAATGCGAGAATATGGCTTAATGTGGAAAGTGTGTGGTCAATCTCCTCCACTTTGAGGAGCGAGCAACAGAAGCTCACGTCTAAAGTCAGGGGCCCCACATTTGGCAAGCGTACACATAGTCGTAACCAATTTTACATTCAAGCTGTAAAAAATAATTCGGACAATGCTATGAATTCAAAACTCTAGTCTGCTAGGTAAGGTAGTTCAAGCCGCCAGACACGACGATGACATATCAACGGGAACCGCCACTACTAGTGGGCTTGTTGCCAGAAGGAGCCAGTTTGGACCGAATTGCACTTGTAATGCGACCAAATAGTGGCAAGAAAGGCTCGCGTGGCACTAAAGGCTCTAAAAAATATGCCAAAATGAATGCGAAACGCAGTGGGAAGCCAACTCGTGGTCGCGGAGGTAGTAAGGCTGGAGGTCGCCTTGGCCGTCGCTTGAGCTTTGAAGAGGGCCCCAAAAAGACCAAGTTGTCAGGTATGCGAAAAGGTGATCTCTCGGGGAAGGATTTGAGGTTCACACCAGTGCTTTTTGTGAAGGCGGTAGATGACTTCGAGCTCACTTTGGAGACGAAACCCGAGGATGAGGGAGAAGAAAAGCTTGAACCAGTTGATCCACCTATAGTTCTCGAAGACCTAGAGACAAGGGATGGAACTCCCTCGCTTGAGGAGGACGTTGTTGCCACTTTAAGGGCCTCGCCTGAGGCGGAACGAGAAACAAAGACTCAGGAAGAGATCGTATCACCAGCTCCGCGTCCCCAGTCCCCTCATAGTGACGATGCGCTACTGGAGGCATCAGATTCTGATTTTGATGAAATCGACGCGCAGCTAGAGGCTCAGTTTTGTGGGGTTGAGCTCCCTAGTGTGGATGACCCACGCTCCGAACATCTCTCACACGGCTCTGAAACAGAGTTGAGGCTGAGCACGCCCGAACTGAATTCTGCATTTGACGAGAGTGTATCACGCCTAGCCATTGACTCGTCATCTTCCGACTCCGATGAAGCTCCATTTGAGTACGACCTCTACAACGCGTCCCAAGTCGATGAATCAATCTTTGAATCGCTGTCTGATGACGAACCTCCACTCAATGTGCTGCTGCATGATGACTTTGACTACTCGGATTTGACGACAGGCCATAATGAGGAAGAGAATGGAGACGAGGACGACCATATGGACGAGCTGGACGATGATCAAATATTTGCCCTCGCTAGTATGGCCACTCGAAAAGTGAACGAATATGATGAGTTTGACGAAAGCGGGTACGACAAGTACGATGAATTTGACGAATACTTTGATCAATTGCTCGATCGCAGCACGGAGGTTCCCCCCTCTACTAAGCAGAGAGCTAGCGAAGGCCGCAGGCTCAAGCGTGAGGCGCGGCAGCTTCTTCATAGTATGAACTTTGGCAAAGACCCGGTTCTCTGGCAGAAGTATCCGGAGGAGCTGGGCATCAGAGAAGTTCTTGAGGAGATTCGCCATTTTGCTGCCCAGCGTGAATTCCAAAGCCTCAGCTTCCCACCCTTAGATACCAATGCCAACTGGTACGTGAAGCAACTCGCAAAGGAACATGGTCTCCGGCCAAGTGTTGAAGGCCGGAATTCCACAAAGCACGTAATATGTTTCCTGACCGGACGGGCTACGCCTCACGGCGGCAAAGGTGTTAACAAGCTTCTTAACCGCCGCAAGTTCTTTCGTCGCGTTGATCAAGGTCCTATCGAGGGCAAGCACAAAGTCCGTGCGCCCGGTGCTAAGGTGCGCGATGGCCACGTTGTGGGCCAACACGCAGCAGAAATTACGAACGAAAACATTGGCCACCGATTGATGCGACAAATGGGCTGGTCAGAGGGACATGGACTTGGAAAAGAGAGAGCAGGAATTGTTGCACCAATCCCTGCCACTGTCAAACTAACCAAAGCTGGCCTAGGTGCATAAAAAAATGCCCTTTCTCAACTACTTGCCAACTAGGTGATACCGAGATTCCCGCGATCAGAAATCGCTGGATACTGGTTTATGGTGACGTTTCGTTCGACCTCGGGAATTCTCTGGGAACACCCCGTGGTTTGAGGCTCGGTAACATATCCTGCTTAAAGCGGAACTTTTTATCGTCTACCAGTTCATGTATTAGTGTCAATTCGTTGATAATGCCCACATGTAACAGAGAAAGGTATGTATATACATATTTAGCGGGTGAATGCAGGGTTGGTTTAAATGCGTCTGAATGCGTTGTCCAATGTGAGTTGAAGCTTACCACTTCCCACTACTAGCGAGACGTGAGTCGTTCGTATACGACCAGCCTCCAAACTTTTTTTGCACAGACTCCGAGAGATAAAAGTCCTTTCCGACAACAGAATCCATGGGAACTTCTGATGTGAATTCCTGGTCAAAGTTTGAAGTGTCAATCGCAGATGCGACAGAAGGCAAGAACGGCGCTGCATATTTCTTGTTCAGTAGGTACTTCCAATCGATCTGGTGGAAGAACGGATGCGCTTTTATATCGGCTGCGCCGTTGACACCAAGCCGCCGCCGCGGGTCGCGATCAAGTAGACCAGTGATAAGTGACTTAGCCTCTCGGTCCATGTCTGCCGGGAATGTAAGGGGGTCTTTGACAATCTTGTGATACATCGTGTTCGTGTTTTGGTCGTAGAATGGCGGTAGACCCGTGAGCATCTCATAGAACAGCACACCCAACGTCCACCAATCTACCGATTTTGTGTAGCCCTGGCCAAGCAAAAGTTCTGGCGCAAGGTACTCTGGCGTACCACAGAACGTGCTTGTCTGATCTTTCGAGCCCATGTTCAATTTACAAAGACCGAAGTCACACAACGCAATGTGGCCGGTGTAGTCGAGCAAAATATTTTCGGGCTTCAGATCCCGATAGATCACGTTGTATTCATGTAGGCACTCAAGCGCACATAGCAATTCGGCCGTGTAAAACCGGGCGCGGTTGAGGTCAAACCGGCCCTCGCGTTGTAGGTGATGAAAGAGTTCTCCGCCGTTCACAAACGCAATAACAAGGTAAAGTTTCTCGGGCGATTGGAAGCTGAACTTCAAAGGTACAATGAAAGGATTGTTGATCTTTGCGAGAACAGTACGTTCTGCAAGTGTGTGCACAACCTCGGACTTAGAAACAATATGTGCCTTCCGAATTGTTTTGAGGGCATAGATTTGCCGCGTGTCGTTTTTGCGAACCTGCATTACCTTTCCAAAAGAGCCCTTTCCAATGACTTTGAGCAGCGTAAAATCGTCAATCGAAAGAGGCTTGTTCTTGGTATTCTGCAGTTCACATTTTACGCTCAGGGTTCCGCCAGCTAGCGGTAAAGCATCTAAACGATTCATGCTCTCCGGGGTAATCCGTGCGGCACCAAGTAGAACGTCTTTGAACTGCTCTTCCACTGACTCCTTCGTCACAGACTCTGCAGTGCTAGCAGAGCCATCCGTGACATTGCGCTCTCTGACGCGAAGATACGCACAAACGTTCAGTGCTACGCCACTCGCATTGCCAGCCACATCGAATGCAGTCGTTTTGTCCCAAACAGGTTCCTCAACAGTGCCACCAATCGAATGGAGGATGATCTGCGTTTTATCGTATTCAAGAACCAAGTGGACGGGCGGGGGCTTCGTGCTCGACTTATCGAATGCCCAACTTGGAATTAACGACGAATACTGTTTTGGAATTGCTAGTTGCTTCAATTCGTATACTTTTACACGAAGCAGGCCTGGGTTAGCCGAGGAGGAGTTTGGCGCCACAGCGCTAATAGCCGCTGTCGTTTGCACGCCATTAGACGTCGCGGGAGCGGGCTGGCTTGCGTACGCGTCTGAATTGCCGCCGCGAGTGACTGTGACGCGAGGGTTAGACTGAACACCCACTGTGAGAGTGTTCGCCCGAGACTCCGTGTTTCTGCCTCCACTGCCAGCCACTAAGGTGTCGCGCGAGTGCTTCGGCGAACCATGACTACCAGCGAGTACGCTCTGGTTACTGGAGCTCACACTTTGCTGACGCGACCCATGGGCGCTGGTCGAGTCTGTACCGACTCCGGAGCCTGCCGGAGAGAGCTGCGAGTCATCAGCTGCGGAGTTTGCAGGCGTGGACGAATGGCCCCTGAGAAAGTTCGTTTCTTTTAGCTTTTTTGTCAGTTTCCACGACGACGCCATTGGCCTGCTAATACGCTGTCTCAGCAAGACGGGCCAGAGTCTACAGTCGAAAAACAAGCCACGCGCGAGGGGGGAATTGAGAGGATGATAGCTAGTAGTAGAAGGTAGGCAGGGGTCGGGGCACGGGATGCATGCCATTAAGCTCTTAGTCATTGCGGGGCGTCACCGTGCCCTCGTGGTCCCTCTACAAGCTTGGAGAACCACATGCCAGGGGCCGCAACCCAAAACCAAGATTATCCGGTGGCTAAAAAAAGAGGCTAGCTTACTACTAATACTGATGCTGGCGTGCTAAAGGCGTGAGAACCAATACAAGCTTTTCCGCTGCGCGAAATGCGCGAATGAATAGCAAATTTAGGCATATTCTTCAATGTATAGCCTGGTGTATAAACTTAACACTCTTTTGGCCTTCAGCAGTCAATACCAACGAATCTGTTCTGGGCATCATTAATTCTACTTTCGACACTTGTCACATTAGTTAGCATTGAGCACCGGCTTCGGTATCATTTGCTTTGCTGAGCTCACCAAGTAGACCAGATTATTTATGGTCCAACGAGCTATGATCTTTGCTCGTTATTGGTTCAGGCTTTGGGGAGACAATACCTCCTAGGTGACCGCATGCTTCGTGGTCTGTACAGCCATCGGTCGAGTTCGCGGCTTCTAAGCTCTTCAGGTACTCATCGGTGTATTTAAGGACTTGCGCGAACATAGGGAACCTGAACTGTTTTGGGACATTAGTGCGCTCTTCAAGATCAGCAATAGTTCTTTGCATGCTCATGTCCTTTAGCGTGAGAAAGTTTCCTCCAACGACGACAGCATCAGATGGTGTGTATACTGCATGAATCCAACCTGATGGAATAAGCAGACTCTCACCAGCTTTAACATTTACTTGAAATGCATCTGTGGGGCGTTTCAGCATTGAAGGGAACCACGTGTCTGCTTGGTCGCTGCTGCGGCACCATTTTTCGTACTGTCTGAGATTATGAGGGGTCGGTTCAACAAACATAAAGGACTTGGAGCCACTTATCAGATGGTAGAAGACGCTAGACCCAGCAAAGTCGATGTGAAAATCCGTGAAGCTGTTCGCGGCCCCTGTTAATGAGTAGAGCTGTACTTTCGGTTTTGCACGACCTGAGGGCCATACTCTATCCACAAGGTCATGTTCATTGACGAGGCGCGGCCGTGTAACATGCTCAGCCAATGGTGTGCCGCTGAATTCGAGGGTAATTACGTTGAGTGTGCCATGCTGGGTTAGGTTTCTACGCCGCTGAGGCCCCATCTCGTGATAATCGCGCCATCTTCCTAGGGTCCAGCCTTTCACTCCGAGTTGTGTGACGCTATCCATGACTGGGGCCTTTGTGTCCTCCCCTAGAGTGTTTGCAATGGCCCGTGGCGTGAATTGATCCGCGTCAATCTTCATGTCGAGCAAATGAAACCACTTCTCGGAAATGCGCAGCGGACGATTCACGTCCTTGTTGAAAAATTCAACAACTGGAGGCATCTCGTCAACGTCTTCGGTCTTCTTGGTTTCGTTCTGGATTGGCGTGTCAAAAAATTGAACGTGTGGATGCGTCTGGCCAATCTCCATTATTCCTTTGTGAAGTCGCGCATAATTTACTTCAGTGCGTCGCCGCTTAGGACGAGGAGGTTCATCGCTACAGCGGGGGCACTCAAACTTAGCGTCCTTTGCTGCGATCTTCTCTAGTCGCGTTTTCACACACTCACAATGAACCCATTTAAAACATGAATCGCATTGCACCCACTCAGTGCCGCTCAACTGCTTGCATATGATACACTGGTCAACGCCCATGTCTCAGAGGCTTCGATATAGCTGATCAAGCCAGTCAAGTCAGACCCGTCTCGGGGAGGTGGGGATCAGCGGTGCTAATGAGAGAGTATGTAAGCAGTTATGTCAACGACGTTATACTACAGAGCGCGAACGTTCGAGCCTAAGAGCTTGCTGTTGAGAACTCGCTGTTAAAGCATATTGCTATTCTCAAAAGTTCGTTCTTATTAAAAGTTGATAAACTTTTGACTGACTGTCCGGGCATCTGTTTCACAAGATGAATCGGGAACATTGGAGGTATCGTGTGCGCCCTTGCCGCTGCTGACCTAGACTTTTCACGTTTTCGGCAGCCGGTAGACGCGCGGACAACGAAACCAGGCGATGCTAGTTCGCCGATGCTTACTGCCAGCTCATACGGCGGCGATGAGAAACTATGCTACTGGGAAGTCTTCGGGCGAGTGGACAGCTCTGCGCAAAGGAATGCAGTTTGCTGGAGAGTCTAGAAAGGAGGCCGATATTGCGGCTACATTCATGCCGCGCTTTCCGTCGACTCAGTCCACATACGAGCCATTTGACTTCAGTATGGAGAAGAAACACGCTGTTAGAAAAGAACTGCAAAAGACCGAGAAGGTCGAAAGGTTTGAAACTTTGAGTGCGAACCCTCTTGAGCTTTGGAAGTCACCAATGGCCTTGCAAGAGTTTGTCACGACAAACGGCAAAATCATCCCTGGATATGCGCTCGGCCTGAAAGGCAAGAACCAGAAGAAGCTTGCCAAGGCGATTCGCCGCTGCCGCGCGGCAGGTCTTCTCTCCCATGTACATAGATCAGTCTTCGAGGCATCATAGATGATGCTGGCAAAAATAACTGATTATCCTTCTTCACTCAGCATTGCATCTGAGATTCCCTCCGCTTTGCTCTCTATCTCACCCTATCTAGGCTTGATGTTATCCAAATGTCTAAAATAGGCAGATAACCCGCTAGCGGAAGCTGAGCCAGGCGGCCCCCGCTAACCGGCTATCACAGGCACTCTTTAACTTACGAACGCTGTTAATCAAAGAGCTTAGTCTTTCTACAAACTGTGGACATTTCATGTTACTCGAATAAAATAGAAGCAGACGATTATAATTTCAACGCGCTTAAAGTTTCGCACCATACATTTGCTGAACCTTGACGCTTTGACGGATAGCTAGGTCCAGCATGATCTCCTCCGACCCGCCGGGGATGGCGAGTGCTCTAACATCTCGGTAGAGTCGTTCGACCTTACCAGCCTTGCCTCCCTGAGTGTATGCAAGGCCGCCGAAAATCTGCGAAGCTTCTCTGGCGACATACTCGAACGTCTGCGTGCTGAACGCCTTGAGACCGGCAATCTGTCCACCAAGGCGCAACATGGCTAGTTCAGGATCCATAGACTCCGCCTGGTAAACGAGGAAGTCAAGCGAGGCTTGAGCAGCCTCGATACGGCTTGCCATTTGAGCGAGTTTGTTGCGGATAACAGCGTGCTTGAACAGCTTGACACCGAACGTCTCGCGCTCAAATGCCCACTTGATGGACTCTTCGAAGCACACACGGCTGAAACGCACAGCTTGCATGATGACCCCGAGTCGCTCGTGGTTGAAGTTTGACATGATGACTTTGAAACCGGCATTTTCCTTGCCAAGTAAGTTTCCAACCGGAACCTTCACGTCCTCAAATTCGATATATGTAGAGCCCGAGCAACGCATGCCCTGCGTATCGATCTTGCGTACGGTGATACCAGGCATTGTCTTCTCGATGAGAAGCATCGAAATACCGTTCATACCTTCTTTACCGGTGCGTACAGCTACACTGAAGTAGTCGGCCCAAACACCGTTCGTGATCCACTTCTTGACACCGTTAACGATAAAATGCTTCCCATCAGGCGTCTTCTCGGCAGTCGTCTCAAGCTGAGCAACATCGCTGCCGCCGCGCGGCTCCGTGATGGCTAAGCAGATGCGCTTCTCTCCAGCGATGATGCCTGGCAAGATACGGTGCTTGAGCTCCTCGGAGCCGTGGTTCAGAACCGGCGGCAGGCCGATTCCGAAGCCTCCAATAAGGAACCACACAACTGAGCCCGATCCGGCGCGGCAAAGCTCGTCGGCAACAACCTGTCCCATAAATGCGTCAAACTGCGGTGCAATATCCGCATGCTTGTTTGGGGCGTATGGCTCAGGGAAGCTCTTCTGTCCCGTGCAGTATGCGAGCCAACCACTGGCCCCGAACTCACGGTACGCTTCTTGCGGGATTTCGCCGGCGGCTTCCCACTCGTCGACGTGCGGCGCAATCTTCGTTTCAACGTACTCGCGAATTCGATCGCGGATAAGCGCGTGATTCTCTGTGTGGTACGGCGTGTGGTATCCCTGGTACCACATGGGGTCTGCAAACGGGATTTGATCGCCCAGCTCCTCAAGGGGATCTGTCACCGCGACAGCTGGGTTCGCCTCAACGCCGGCAACCTTGCCTATCCTATATTTAACGCCAAACTTGCGCATCACAGCGTCGACGTTATGGTACTTGTGAAATTGTTTAGAGGCGTTTTTTCCGCCGACTTTCTGGAGCATCTTTTTGCCGCCTGGGTGATCTTTCTGCCACTCAGTTACGTCGTACACGAAGTCGTCAATGATAATCCACAAGCTGTCCTTGCCGCTGTGTTCCGCGACCTCTTCGACTGTGAACTTCTTTTCGTCTGACATCTGAGACCGTACAACTCCAATGCGATGGTGGTCTTTATACTCCAGTGAGACGCCTTGAGATATGCCTTAGATGTCGCGCTTCTGCAGGGTACCCCGCATTCTGCCGAGGAGTCTACTATTGTCCCGGCAACCATGTGACCGCATGCGGTGGGGTCGCGGTAATAATGCCACTGCCACCACCACCGTATGACGGCGTAGATATACGACGTTGTTCCTCAATTGGCTTGCAAATACTCATGGAATTGCTTGGGTGTGCGCTATACCCAGAATTGCTGAGTTAATTGGTCAACATTGGACCCAAAACTTACGCTATCCAATAAGAAACAAGAGATTTGTATTACAGTCCCTCCGTCTATTTACCACACACCTGAGTCTAGACCCCTATCTGAGTCAGCCTGCGAAGACTGTAAAGCCGACTAGCGAGGCAGCAGCGTATTGTCCCCGCATGGTGTAGTTAGTACTGGTTCCTTATCAAGATTTAGAATGGTTAGGTGAAGATAACCGGCAAGCTTTCTTAAGTTAGACGGATACGGCGCCAGGGGCCGGTCTTAAGATTGCTATTAAGTGCCTCAGCGTGACAATGGCTATGTCAAAGGGGAACAGTTTCTTTGCTAACGGCTAAGCCAAAGACTTTCCCTGCCGAAAGCGCATGCCCCGGAATAACCGAACAGCGGCGTTCGTCCTCTTTATGCACTAGGGTACGGGTTTATGCTGCGCAGCATGGCGCCATATTATCCTGATGAGACATGTTCGCGCTCGTATTGTATTGAGACCTTACTTGAAAGTCACGCCCATTTGGGTTTAACGCGGACAATGAGCTTGAGTCTCGTCTCATGGTCCCATGTCTTGGCTCAAATAGGACAAAGAGATACTTGGAGGTATGCTCAGAGAAATTTTACATTTCTCGGGCAATAAACTTCCACTCTGACTAGTTTTCGGAGCGCCTCACTTTCTGGGGCGCCCCAGAAAAGCAAGCAGGAAAGTCGGCGGCCTTTAGTTCATCGAGGAGCGCCAAGGCAGCAGCTACAGCTACTGCTGCACGCTTGAGGCACGTGCCCTGCTCACTCTCCTGCGACGTGACTGTATCACGTGTAACACCACTCGATACGCCCAGGGAATTCCAAGGCGTGTCCTAACGAGGTGAACCGCATACTCCAAACTTATTTGCGATGCCACCCTTGGTACTGTCGCAGGACCGAACCGCTGAGTTCCGCTCTGCGGTGCGGGTCCGTCAGCACAGTGCGCGCGTGTCGAATCCGCGAGCGGCTGCGGCAGAGCCTCCAAAACCGGTGTCGCAGTCGCAACGCACGCTGTTCATGAAACGCGCTAGCTCCGTAGCTCAAGAAATCGCGTCTACCACCGCGATGTTGCAGCGGCTGGCGCAGCTCGCGAAGCGACGCGCAATGTTCGACGATAAGCCTCAAGAGATTGCGGAGCTGACGATTGTCATCAAGCAGAAAGTGAGTAGTTTGAAGGACAATATCAGTGCGCTGGACAATCAGATCAAGGATCTCGGTGGCACAAGGCGCGATGAGCAGGCCGACACGCACTCGCGCAATGTAGTGGTCACACTGCAAGGTAAGCTCAAGGAAATAACAGGCGATTTCGCCGAGGTGCTTGAGGAGCGCTCGAAAAATATGCAAGCAACGCGATCGCGCACGGATCGCTTTGTCGCCCCACGGCAGCCCACCCCCGTTTCGAATCCATTATATCAGGACAATTACCAAGAGAATCCGTTTGCTTCTGCAGACGACTCCCTTCTGGCCGCGTCGCCGCACAGAGGCAGCAGTGCGCAGGTGCAGGAGCAGCTCGAGATTCCTTCGCAGGAGCAAAGCGTGGCACTACTCGAGGACCAGCAGTCAAGCTACCTAAGTCAACGATCCTCTGCTGTTGACGCCATCGAATCTACTATCAATGAGCTGGGCCAGATGTTCTCGCAGCTATCAACTATGATATCAGAACAGCGCGAGACTGTTCAGCGCATCGATGCGAATGCGGAAGACGTCTCGCTGAATGTTGGCGGCGCACACCGGGAGCTTTTAAAATACTATGCTCGCGTATCGTCGAACCGTGGCCTCATGCTAAAAAGTTTTGGCGTGATCATACTGTTTTTCTTCCTATGGGTGCTCATAAGCTAAAGGCGCGCAATCGGCATGGCCGATGATGGTTTAATTTTTCCTTCTTGCATTATTTAATACCTGCCTTTGTTGGCCAGTTCCTCTGCCTACGCCCGCGCTCTATGCGCTCTGTAATACATGACGCTATTCACTAGAGCAGATTTGCCAATTTGGTCTTCTTCGTATTGTGTGCATCAACGTAGTTCTCATTTCAATGCAGTTCTCATTTCGCTAATGTACTGTTGACATTTTGTGGCTCTTACTCGCCAGAACCACGGCAATGGGCAGCTCGTGGAGCGGAGAAGCTTCGCAAGCGGGCCACGACGCCGATGTAAAGCGCACATTGGACCTATGCCTCTCGCCTTTTGAGCGCATGTCGCTTGCGAAGCACGCAAGTGCGATTGGCGACAATTGGGATACGCAGCTCGCTGTTGAACTCGGTATCCACAACGCCCCTGGACGCGCTATGGTGATGCGCATGGCATCCACATTTGCCCACAGTGACCTCAAGAACCAACTCGGTCTCGCTCTGTGCTGGCTTAATGGGCGCCTTGCTGCAGAGCTCGGAATAAGCGAGCTAGAGTGGCGGCAACGTTTGTTCGAGGCCGCAGCAATAGCTGAAGTAGGCAATGAGCCGTATGTCCCATTTCAAGATCTGCTGGACTTCGTAACGCTGCTCCTGAGTGCGTTTGATTGGGATCCGCAGGACCAGAGGCGCACTGAAATTGACGTGCTTGATGTTGGACTTGCCGCGCGCCTTCTGAACCGCATCAAAGCACCGGCCATACGGTATGCGCAATTCAGCTCTGTGCTCGATGAGCTGCCTTTTCTGCTTGTGCCACTTGCAAATATATGGGACAGACTGCTCTATGATAGCGAGAGCACCAATACGCCGGCGCCACTGCGTCTCGACGTCTCGCTTCAAAGATCTGACAAGGCGCTCCTATTTGCTCTACAGGGCCCCAGCGTGTTTCGGTCTTTGCAGCTGTTCCAGGGAACCACGAAGGGGTTCTCAATGCGTGCATTTGAGGTCGGCGTCACAAAGTGGCCAGTTAGCAGTATTCTCGTGGTAACTGGCCACCAGCCACGCAGCTACACAAAATGGAATAGTAAAGCAAGAGATGTTGACAAGATTGTACCGCGATTTTACGACACACCCATACGGGAGGCCAAAAACGTTGTGTTTGCCCTGGTTGTGGACGAGCCGTGGAGAGCGAGTGCGAAGCACTGCTTCGGGCGAAGACCATTGCTGCTCCAGCTCGAGCCTGATTTTTGCGTCTGGGAGCTACCACCGACTACTGTCTTTATGTCGCCTGCCATCGGTCTGGGGGCAGGCCTTCCTAAACCTCCGACAATCGACGAGAGGCACAAGGGCACTGTTCTATTTATCGACAGCAGTATGGAACACGGCGTGCTGCGCAGCGTACCTGATCACAGCCCTGATGGTGCGCGTTTTGAGTATAGGTTTGAGTATAGGTTTTATGTTGACCAAGTCGAAGTATTAGGGTGTGGATCAAAGCAAGACCTCGAGAAGCAGCAACGCGCTTGGGCGTGGGAGGACTCGGAGGCAAATCGTCGTCGTACAGTGAACGTTCAAGAAGACCGAGCGCTATTAGAGCTAGCTGGATTAGTAGGCCAGTATGCGCGCTAAGCGGCATCCGTCTTTGGCCCCAGATTTCGGACGTAAGTGACTGACCTACTTTTTACCAGCGGCAATCGCGCTTCATCATCTTATTATCTTCATATGGGCTTGTCCTACTTATTTAAGGTAAGCGCGTAGGCGGTTCTTATGTCTTAACAAAGCCTTTCCCGCGCAGTACTAAGTGCTTAAATCTACACCCAAGTGCGCTTTCCAACGTACATGAATACGCAAGATGACTACACAGTTGACCACGATCATCACCCTTATCTAATCTTTTACGCATTAGACCTGACGGAGTTGATTACCGTATGCAGGGGCAGCATGATTGTTGCGGATGGATAACTGCGGGAAAATACCAGCAGACATGTCTGCCTCCTAAATAACGGGGCTAATAGCTAACGAACGGCCACTGATAATCATGGTTGAGGTGAAATGCCTCTGTTATAAGACCCAGTGCAGCGCCCTGCGTGCGGCGGCACAACCCTACATCAGAGAGATGGCCGCGCCCGAACCTCAGAGTAGAAGTCTACGCTGCTTCTAGCCCAGCGAAAGCGATCACCTGATCTCGATCGCCTCGCACTTCAACCCCCCCCTCCACGCCTTTCTCAGTCCCCCCACACGCGGGCGCCGGACAACGCCTCGATTTCCGCATTCATAGCCGTTTGGAACGGCTTACTGGTGAAATTTCCTCCATTTCATAGAACGTTGGATTGATACATTCGGAGGTGCAGAAAGCCTTGCCCTCTAGATCTGTGCGGTGGTGTGCGAACATTTCGTCATCGCACCGGCTTCGCATCTACCGCTCTCCACGTACGCTAATCGGTCCTTTTTGGAACTACCGTAACTTCGGATGCCATATTCAGGCTATGATCCCCGTGATGGGCTGCGCGAAGCCCCGCGTGACTCTCTGGGGCGCGGACTTAGCGTGGCCAGCGTTGGTTCCACTGCCAGTGGCACTAGCGCCTTCTCAGCCTCTAGCGGCGGTACTTCTGGTGTACAATTTGAGACTGCTCCGGACGATTCAGCCGATCCGCGCGGCGAAGAACGTGGTCGTCGCGGGCGTTCGGGCTCGCTCACAAGCTCGATTGGCTCCGTCTTTTCGCGCGATGATGACTCAAAAACCGTGCGGGAGCGCGGGCGCTCTCGCTCACGTTCCCGCGTTCACACATCAACCGGCCCCCTCTTGCATATACTCAACACATTCCGCCCGTTTATCAGGGACTCAAATTTGAAGGACCAACGCTCCTCGCGTGATGTGTCGCGTGATGGTCGCGAGTCCCCTCGTGATTCTCACCGAGATTTCCATCGCGACACTCATCGTGACTCCCAGCGTGATGCTCCCGAGCGCGGACGCTGGGGGCGAACCCATCATGACGGCTCTCGGTCTCCATCGGCACATTCGCAGCGGCAGGTTTCGAATGGTAGCATGGTTCTTCCTTCTATTGCTGTCGGGAAGAGTGCTAGTGTTGCTGTTCCTCCAGGAGGCACAGGTGAGCCTCCGTCGCCAGCAACATATAGGAGCGGGCGCAGTCGGTCACTGTCAAGGTCCGGGGATAGACGACGGTCGACATCCCTCGAGCGCACGGAGTCACTCCGCCATGCCACCTTACCCGGTGGCTTGCATCACAAGGAGCGTCCGTCGTTCCTTCGCGTTTATCGCCCCGACGGAACCTTTGGCACAATCGCATGCCCACCTGACACACGAGCAGATCGCTTGCTGCAGCTTGCAGTGCGCAAGTTTTTTATTGCTGATGCTAGCGAGTGTAGACTCATTGCCCTTTTCCCCGAAGGTGTCTCAGTTTTGGAGAGTTCCGCTAGGCCAGTGCAGCTTATCAGAGAACTGCTCGTAAGTGCAGGCTATCACAGCTTGCACGACAAGCTCACTGATGTCTGTCGGGAGGACACCAGCTTCGTGTGTCGTATCGTTCTCGCAAGTATCAATCTGCCTTTACGACCCCCGCTGCTAATGCAGAAAAACAAACAGCTTATTGTCACAAATACTGATCTTGTGGATGCCCCCAGCCTTGTGTGTTCGGAACCGGAAAGTGTTTCGGTGTTAGACGTCTCGCGCTCAGCGTTTCAACAAACGCCTTTGTCTTTTCCGAATTTAGAGACGCTCAAGCTTGAGCACATGTTCAATTTGCTTCCATCAGTCCCAAATGCCTTTATGATGCCACTTAGCCATAGTGTGGCCGCTACTAATTTGCAGCACCTTAGCCTGGCTCATAATGGGCTCGCTGATGTCCGCAATGTCGATTTCACCTTCTTTCCCCAGCTGCGCATCCTTGATCTCAGAGGCAATCAACTTTCGGAGCTACCTTTATCGTTGCAGCACCTTCCATTCCTTGAGGTGCTTGACTGCGGGACAAACGCACTTGTGCACTTCGACACTTGGAATCCTAGCCTCCGCACTCTTAAGTTGAGCTACAACCGATTCGAAAGGCTGGTTCTGAACCATGAGCAAGCTCTGCAGATGGTTCACCTTAGAGACTTGCAGTTGTGTGCTAACGCACTAACCACGCTGCCGGAAGCTTTGCAAGTTTTGCCAGCGTTACGAAACCTGGATGTGCGGCACAACCTCATTTCCAATCCTCTCGACGCAATGATACCCACTTTGGAGCATTTGGTGGCTTCATACAACAACCCAAGAGTCTTGACGCAACAGACCGGAGAAGCAAAATACACGCAGCCCGTAAGTAGCTCGGATTTTGACAAACTGCCAGTGTACGTATTGCCAAACCTTCGGGAGTTGCGACTGGAGGGTTTACAAATGCTGAGAGTGGTCGGGCGGTTGGCTCTCCAGAAGATCACCATCTTGGATATGAGAAACACACACTTACCGTTTATTGACGAGGGGCTGTTTGCCAATGCGCCGAACTTGAAGGTATTAAATCTGAGCAACAATAATCTCAGTCGCATGCCGCTCTCGATTGGCCGTTTAAGACTGTTGGAAGACCTCGACGTGTCGTGTAATGCGCTAGTTGACTTACCTAGCGAACTCTTCACACTGAGAGGGCTTTTGCGCTTGGATTTGCACGCCAACAATCTGAAGCAACTTCCGCCAGCGATTTGGCATATGATAGGGCTCCGTAGGATGAACATTTCCTCTAACCTTCTGGACAGTCTTCCGTCGCATCCTGCAAGTCATGCTTATGACACAACACAGGGTGCTTATGCCCCGCTCAATGTCATTATGGCCTGCGACAACCAGTTGTCTGAAGACGTGTTTGAGATATTGGCCTTAATCCCAACATTGCGCATCTTGAACCTCAGTTACAACTTTATCACGGAGATTCCAAATGGTGTGTTTGCCCAGCTGCCACATCTCGAGGAGTTGTATTTGAGCGGTAACCGCTTAAATACGCTGCCTCATGAAGATTTCGACCATGCGATGAACTTAAGAGTTCTGTACGCAAATTCCAATAAGCTGCATACTCTTCCCGCCGAGCTTGCCAAGGCCTCACGCCTCGAGGTTCTAGATGCGGGCGCGAATGCCTTACGCTATAACGTGGCTAACTGGCCTTATGACTGGAATTGGCGCTGGAATCAGGAATTGCGATACCTCAATTTCTCATACAACAAGCGACTTGAGATCCGCCGGTCTCAATATCCTAGTGTCGACGCTGGTGATGATGGCAGCACAACTCCGTATGTTGACTTAGCCGATCTTTGTGTTCTGCCAAAGCTTCAAAATTTGGGTCTCATGGATGTGACTCTGACAACCGGCTCGGTTCCATTTCAGACGGAGACTTGCCGCGTCCGTACGTATGGGTCGGACCTGGATACTCTGCGTGTGGGAATCGCGGACACGCTAGGGTTTAGGCCGTTAGCCATCAACGACTTGGTAGTTGAGCGCTTCCGCAATAAACCGGATGAAGTCCTGATAGCGATGTTTGATGGCGTGAATGAGAGCCCCGCCAGTGGGAACAAGATTGCGCACCTTGCTCAACAGACGTTTGCCGCTCTGTTCAAGGCAGAGTTGGCTTCAGATCCAAGTGTTGTAGATGCCTTGAGACGCGCTTTCTTGGCAACGCACCGCGAAATTGGTAACACAGCGCTATTAAGCCAAGAAGAAATGGCGCATACTTTCCTGGGCCATCGTAGTGCGACGGCGCAGCGGCTCTGCCCTGAGGATTGGCGCGCTGGCACTGGTGCCACGGTGTTGTACATCAGGGGAACACGACTATGGGTAGCCACAGTTGGTGGTGGACGCGTAGTGCTTAGCCAAGGCCACGGGGCGCACAAAGTGGCTAGCAAGCCCCTTCCCCCCGTTGCCGGTGAGTTGGATAGAATTAGATCCGCAGGAGGTTATGTCAACCCTCGAAACTCATTTGTAAATGATGCTGTGCCGTTCTCTCGACTCATTGGATGCTATGCTGAGGGCACCGTATTCAGTGCCGCACCGTCAATTTACGAGTATGATATGCTCCAGGGTTTTGACCCGGCAGATCAAATCGTAATTGGCAGCTCGGCAATCTGGGATACTTTGCAACACGAAACAGCAGCAGACATCGCGCGCTCGGTAGCTGGGGACCCGATGCTGGCAGCTTTAAAACTTCGAGATTTCGCCATGGCTTATGGTATGAAGGATCGTGCAATGGTGATTGTCCTGGGCAAGCCACTGGCGGAGGTCAATCGACACCAATCACAGGGAGAGTTGGGGACGCATGATGGAGAACTTGGTGTCTATCGTAAGAGGAGACACTCGTTACCCGCTGACTCGACATTAGCTCGCCTTGGTTTCGAGGTCTCACCCCCCTCTGGCGAGGTTACAATGGTTTTCACGGACATTCGTAACTCGACGCATTTATGGGAAAACCACCCGGCTGTTATGCGCGCCGCTATAAAGACGCACAACAGTTTGATGCGTCGCTCTATTCGGCTGATGGAAGGCTATGAAGTCAAAAACGAAGGCGACGCATTTATGATCTGCTTCCACACCCCTATTAAAGCACTCATATGGTGCCTAACTGTCCAGCAGCATCTTCTCACCGCAGAGTGGCCGCCAGAGCTTTTGAATGTTGATGAGTGCGCGCCGGTGTATGATCAGAAAGGGTCATTGATTTTCAGAGGCCTCAGTGTGCGTATAGGTATCCATTGTGGGCGCCCAGTTGCGGAGCCGGACCCGGTCACGCGCCGTATGGATTACTTTGGCCCTATGGTAAATCGGGCCTCGCGAATCTCTGGCACTGCTGAAGGCGGCCAAATCAGTGTGAGCAATGATTTCCTCACTACATTGCAACGAGATTTGGACGCCCACAAGAGGGTCTTGCAAGGCGCTAAACCTGAAGACGCCTACGACTGGGTGAGTCCTGAGGCAGCTGATGCTCTTGAACGCAGTGTTGCTGTTCTAGATCATACGGAGTATACTGTTGACGAAGTTGGTGAGCTGAAGCTGCGCGGCATTGAGAACCCGGAGCATATCTACAAAGTTTACCCTAAGTCACTACATGGCCGTCGCAAATGGTATACAGACCGCGAGCGAGAATCTCATCGGGAACAGTCGCTTCAGTTGGCACGCGCAGAGGAGGCGCAGCAGTTAGCAATCAAGCAGAGACTTAACTCGCAAGGCCAAATGTTACCACCATCGCGTGGTTCTCTAAGCACTCTGTCCTCGACATCGAGTCTGCCTGAGTCCAGGCCCTCCGCTTTTACTTTCACGGCATCAGAAAGCTCTCTAGATACGCCGGGCTCACCACTGAGTCCATTCACGAACCGCCCATCTCTTGCGTCAATTTTGGACAGTGAAGCGGACGAACTTCATGCTAATAATGTGCCTATGGAACACCGTTCCCTGCACCTGAATCCACAACTGAATCCGCAACTAAGCGCACACTTGGGACACACTGTGCCTTCTCACTCGAATCCGCTGCTGAATGTACCGATGACGAGTGAGCCCGCGTCTTCATTCGGCGAGTCGCTCGAAGCAACGCCTCTCAGCACCCCGTCTCTGGAGGATGCACCGCCTGTGCCAGTAAGCGCCCCCCAGTACGAGCCGATGCAAGATACAGGCGTGGCTGTGGGCTTAAATGACCCACTGCAAGCATTATGCCACCGATTGGAAGCACTTTGTGCAGCGCTGACGACTTCGACCCCTGTTGACCAGCATCGTGCCTTACTCAAGCGTCTCGAACCGGGCATACCAGCGGGATCGGAAGCAGCAGCTGCCGCTCAACAGGTGTGGCTGACGCGAGTAGAGAATGCCATGGCGAGGCTACGCGAATTCTACATACCTGGCCGGTGACCTGGATCCCTCACCACTGATCCAATGTATATACTTTGGCACCAACAGCGCTAGGTGTTTCGTGCTGGCTGCCAGCGTAAATTGTTCCCAGTCCGGTAGCCAATATTTATAAGTAAATAAGTCTAATGCAGCCAATATTTTTTTTTGAAATATAGTCTTGCAATCGTGCGATTTATTTTAGCTAACTAGCGGTTCTGTAATATTGCGTGGATGCTTGATATATAGCAATCGTTATGAAATCATTTTTATCAAATTGGCCGCAATATCCATATCAATGTGCCTTCGCAGCACCAGACGCTGGTTAGACATCTTTCCCTCGATACCGTTACGCTAGCGCAGGTCTAGGCAGGTGCGCAGTGAAGACTGGCGGGTTTGAATGTAGTAGACACGGACAACGTGATATTGAACAAATGAAACGGCAGCATGTGAGCAACACACATTATAAAGCTTCTTGCTATGGCTGGGTCCTTACTTGCTCCAGCCTTTTGCTCAACGGCCCACCAGACGATGCTGTCTAAGCCACAGATGTGTAAGTTGCTAGTGGCGCAGGGGGGGGCCCTAAACATGCAATGAGATACATAATATACATGAGAAGCTAAAGCTTTGAAATTCTGTAATCTTGTGCGGCTTTCACCGAAGAAATATAGTGGACGCTGTAGCTGTTCCCAACTGAGTTCAGCTTATCTTGTCGTCCTCATCTCCAAAACAAGAGATTGCTCACGAGAGATAAGATCTGTCTGGTTTTCCGCCATTTCATCGGAAGCGTGTGATAAGGCGGAACTCAAAAAAAAATAGTGCCTTCTGTAGCAGCACACGCGAGCTCGTTGTGGCCTCTCTCAGAAGCAGCATTGCACCCCGCATATTTAGTCGCGTGACTAAGTGGATCGGCGGCGCCTAACCCCAGACGGCCTAACTCTGTGGCCTCTCCTACTTCGTAGACCTTTCGCGCACATTCTGCGATCGATAGCGGCATGCAGAAAGACTCGATCATCATTGCGATTGATCAAGGCACGACCAGTGCACGGGCCGTTGCGTTCAATGAGCGCGCTTTGCCGGTCGCTGCATTCCAAGTCGAACTCACGCAAATATATCCACGACCCGGCTGGGTAGAACACGACCCTCTGCAGCTGGTTGAGGCCTGCAAAACATGCCTCACTGAGGTCGCAGGCCAACTTCTTGCTAAGAACATAGACTTGGATCAAGTTCAGGCTCTGGGTATTGCGAATCAGCGAGAGACAAGTATTGTCTGGGACCGCCGGACGGGTGAGCCCGTTGGCAACGCTATTGTGTGGAGCGACACGCGCACAGAAAAGCTCACTGGTGAGCTGCGGAAAAAAGAAGGCGCAGAGCGCGTGAAAGAGCTCTCGGGGCTGTACATCAATGCCTACTTTGCGGCTACAAAGGTTCGCTGGCAGCTTGACAACGACCAAAGCGTGCGCCGCGTGTACGAGGAAGGCGAGCTTTGCTTTGGTACTGTAGACTCGTGGCTGATCTACGCACTGAGCGGCGGTGCCGCACATGTGACAGATGCGTCGAATGCGAGCCGGTCAATGCTTCTGAACCTTGCAAAAATGGAGTACGACGACGAGCTTATCAAGTTCTTCGGATTTGAGAAGCTCATCTTGCCCAAACTCTGTGCGTCCTCTGAAGTCTACGCCCATCTTTATTTGCCTAATGAGCCTCTCGATGGCCTGCCGATTGCGGGCTGTGTAGGCGATCAGGCTGCGGCACTGGCCGGACATTTCGGTTTCAACAAAGGCGATGCGAAAAATACTTATGGAACGGGGTGTTTCCTCATGTATAACACTGGGCACGAGCCCATCCTGTCTGATAATGGACTTCTTACAACCATTGCCTACCAGCTGAAAGACCAACCGCCTTCGTACGCTCTCGAGGGATCGATTGCTGTGTGTGGCAGTGTGATCAAATGGTTGCGAAACAACATGGGCCTCATTGAAACGAGCGATCAAATCGGCGATCAAATTGCTAGCGTTCCGGACTCTGCAGGAGTTTATTTTGTGACTGCATTCTCAGGGTTGTTCTCCCCATATTGGCAGCCCACAGCACGAGGCACAATTCTGGGCCTTACCGCATTTTCGACTAAAGCGCATCTCATCCGTGCAGCAATCGAGGCTGTCTGCTACCAAAGCCGGGAAATCTATGAAATCATGCGAAAGGACAGCGGTGCAGCGTCTACGTCGCGCACGTTGAAGGTAGACGGCGGGCTCACCAGCTCCGACGTCATCATGCAGCTGCAATCTGACATCGCTGGCGTCGACATTGAGCGACCGGCAATGAAGGAGGTCACCGCACTTGGCGCGGCAGTCATGGCAGGCCTGGCTGTCGGTGTTTGGGAGAGCACTGATGATCTCATTCGTGTCACAAAGCCCACTTCAGGCCTCAACACGATGTTCGCGCCTGAGACCGGTTCGTATCAGCGTGATAAAGGATTCAAGCAGTGGCATCGCGCCGTTGAGCGCGCTGTGGGCTGGTTTGACGACGAAAGCGACGAAGAGTGATGTAAAACTTTTTGTCATGCACCCACGGATCACAGTCCCGTTGGCACATCTACATATTTCGCTGTAGACTACCGTCCTAGACTGATAGAGGTCAGACCACTTTTGCATGAGCCGTAAGCCCAGGCAATGGCAGCGAGACTGCTGACGGTTATTTATGAACTGAACTTCTTGTGAGGTGTGAAGACGGACTGCTAAGAGGAATCTTCTCAACTGAAAATCCCAGTGCCTGGCCCATGATAAGGTTGCAGGGATGCGCGTCTCTGCAAGAATTATGTACATCTAAATTTTGCGAAGTTCCGATGTTGAACGTAGCGCTGATCGGTCCGTCGACCGTAATCCTTGGCGAGCACTTTCACGCTTTTCGAGACCATAATAATAGTAGTGTGGTACAACAACGCGGACCATTTCTGGGTCAACCTCCATACAGCCTCGCATGTACTCTCGAGTTGTCAGTACCAGCTCGTGATACATGATGAGCTCTGGAGGCAGAGTAGCGTCCCGCAATACGCTTCCTGGATGGATGAACACAGGTTCAACTTGGCCGACAACAATATAGTGCTGCCTAATTTTACTGTACCAAGCGCTGCGCATAAAGAAACCCGAAATCAGCGCTTTCGCCAGCCCTTCATTGACATCATGGGTCTCAGCGAGCTTTGCACGCTTTGCTACGCGAGCACAAAGTTGCTCAAGCTGATTTTTGATGTCACGCGCGCGCCTCAGTGACTTCTGTTGTATGTATTGATTCCGACACCACTGAGGACTGTAGCGCGCAGCCTCCCATGCACCGTATATTTGTAGAAGTGTGAACTGGTCGCCGGACTTTACTCTGAGCTGCAGATGGGCGGCATCGGCCTCAGCTTTATGGTGCTTGGGGCGCAGAAACAGACCGCCAAGCTCGCTTAGCATTGCAACGACAGTAGAAACTTCACGAACACAACCATACTCAATGCTCGACAAGAGTGCTCGCGCCATCTGCGGGTTTGTCGGGAACTCAGCAAGCAGGCGCCCGCGCTTTGTGAGCTCGCACGATTGGTTCACTGCACCCAGGGCGTATAGTTCAGTGAGAGCTGCGGCGATAGCCTGGGAGCTGGGCCTGTCTAGGAACCCAAAGTTCCCAATGTTGGAAACTCCAAGGGTGAGCAAAAGTACACAGACGCTGGATATATTCGTTCGCAAGACTTCAGGTGGTGTCTCTGCGGGCATCTCATGCTCGAAGGTTGAGCGTGTATATAGCCGAAAGCACTTCCCAGGGCCCACGCGGCCAGCACGACCGGCGCGCTGGCTCGCACTTGCCTGCGAACATTTCCGCAGAGTCAGTGAGTCCATGCCACTGCGGCCATCATAATCTTGCATCTTCACGAGGCCAGTGTCAACAACATAAGTAATACCCGGAATAGTGAGCGATGTTTCAGCAATGTTAGTAGCAAGCACTACCTTCCGACAGTTCAGCGGCGTAGGGAAGAAGATCTTGGCCTGCTGTTCCGGCTGCATAGTCGCATACACGGGCATGACTATGAGCTCGGGCGCGGTGGATCCGAGCTCAAGGCTCAGATTCAGAAGTCTCTCTTCAGCACTCTCTATATCTTCTTGTCCCGGTAAGAAGACAAGAATGTCTCCCTCCAATGGCTGTGACATGTGGATTTGAAGGACAGAAGATACTGCAGCTTGTATGTAGTCCGGCTCGGCGTGTCGTGTATAGAGCATTTGTACAGGAAAACGTCTTCCTGGCACATTGAAAACTGGAGCGTCATCAAAGAAGCTCGCAAATTTTGCCGAGTTTAGCGTCGCTGAAGAAATAAGTACCTTGAATTCGGGACGCTGCCGCATGACATTGCGCGCTAGCGCGAGCACTATGTCTGTCTGGAGCGTGCGCTCGTGCGCTTCGTCAATCATGACGGCATCATACTCGCCTAGACTTGGGTCAGCGATAAGCTCGCGCAGAAGTATACCGTCTGTAACGAACCGTATCTGCGTCTCCGGCGATGTGCGATCGTCGAAGCGTACACTGTAGCCTACGCGCGACCCAAGTTTACAATGCATTTCACTCGCAACACGCTCGGCTACAGCAACCGCTGCAAGACGGCGCGGCTGTGTCACTGCTAGCCGTCGCGACGATGAGACAAGACGCTCCTCAGCCAGAAATTGCGGCAATTGCGTTGTCTTGCCGCTGCCAGTCTCGCCAGCGATAATGACAGCTTGGTGGTTTCGCACAAGCGACATAAGAGCCGCGCGGTGTTGCACTACGGGCAGCATTCCAGGATCCGCGCCAAGGCTGTCAGCGATACTGTCATCGTTGTCCGGAGGCAGCTCGGTGGCCTCAAAGTCTATATGCGCGCGCGCACTCTTGGAGGGAGAGCTATCGGCCGCAAGCGCATCGTCGAGATTGGCGCGCATTGTGTGTGCCCTTAGTACCTGCTGCCTCTGCGTACATTATACGGGCAACTGACACCGGGATGGTGGTGGTCAAGGATCGGTGAGCAGAGAAATGATGGGCTGCGTTACCGTAGGATGAAAAACAATGCTCATTTAAGTATCAAGTTAAAAAAGCTAGATGTTCTATATGAAGCTCTTAGGCATCACCCGAAAACAAAATGCCAGTAGTTCGACCAAACTTCGGTCAATGTGGTACCCCTCGTGGCAAGGAAGCTGCTGAGCGCTAGATAGAGGCACGCAAACCGGCCAATCTGCAGAATCCACATCCAGCCCGAAATGAGAATAAGGTCGCCTGTGGGATCGTCTGGTCCGAGAAACGTGCCAAGCCACTCCTTACCATGAGACGCCGCCCAAGTGAAATTGAAGATGCTTGCCACCCACTGCAGGTACATCGGCACACTCACAAACCTAAAGAACAACATGAACATGAAGTGACGCAACATGAGCGAGGAGACCTCTTTAGACACAATCGCCTTCATATACGGCAACAACTGTGGACTGAAGAATGGCTTCGCCGCCGCCCGCTTTGGCCCTGCTTGCTCCCCTGTGCCGTGCATGGCCATCTTTAGCGCTTAAAAGAGCTAGACGGTGGTTATTATGTAAACAGGAGCGCTCCAGAGAGTAACAAGGCCTATAATATTCGCTCTTGCTACTAAAAGGCTTCAAGCGTATAACAAGGCGCGCGGAATATCTTACATGGCGCAAGTCGGAATGATTTTAGAAAATAGGCTGCGCGTGCGCGTCTTATTTGTAGCATCAATGCCAATCCAACTCTGCTGACAAATTTCCATGTTTGACGCCCTTGCCACCACCAAGGCGATGGTGGTGATGCCCACATAACTCACCACATACACCTCTCCACGATCCTTTCCGCGACCACCTCAGTAGGCGCACAACAATGTCGGACGAAGCGCTTTTGAAAGCCGATAAGGACTATACCGTGGAACTCGATAGGGAGCTGCCGCAGATCGAGTCGCTTGCTGCGAGCGGCGAGCGCGACGCAGCGTTAGAGCAGCTCCTTGTTTTAGAGAAAAAGGTGAGGCAGGCGAGCGATTTAGCATCGTCGAAGCGCGTGCTGCTGGCTATTGCAAAGCTACTTGCTGATCCTCATGCTGAGAACTGGGATAGGCTCAACGAGGAGGTGCAGGTGCTTGTGAAGAAGCACGGCCAGTTGAAACAAGCCATCACAGCGCTCGTACAGGCCGTCATCGACGAACTGCCGAATGCACCGAACCTGGATACAAGGCTTGCGACGATTGAAATGCTACGCACAATCACAGAAGGTCGTATTTACGTGGAGCTCGAGCGTGCGCGTGTGACGCAAATTCTTGCCGATATCGAGGTGAAGCAATTCCAAAACTATGCAAAAGCTGCAGACCTTATGGGCGAGTTACAAGTTGAAACGTTTGGTAGCATGGAGATGACGGAGAAGGTCGACTTCATTCTGGAGCAAGTTGAGCTTTACGAGAAGAAGGGCGACTTCTCTCACGCCGGAATCGCGAGTCGGCGCATTATGCCGCGCTATTTCAACAAGGCTAATGATGACGCTCAAGTGGAGGCCCAGAAGATTCGGTTTTACGAATTGCGCACACAAATCGCGCTCCACGACAGTGCATATCTCGACGTCGTTCAGGACCTGCGACACATCTTCGATACGCCAGCAACGCAGGCAAATGACGAAAAAAAGAACGAGCTGCTTGGTAATATGGTGCTGTTCGCGGTGCTGGCGCCGTACGACAACCTGCAGGCCGACCTGCTGCACCATCTTAAACGGGAGTCAAACCTCTCTTTGTTGCCTCTATTTTCCCAGCTTGTTACGATGTTTACAACTGATGAGCTCATTCGCTGGCCGAAAATGGTCGAGGTTTATGGTACGGAATTAAAAGCTCACTGGGTCTTCAAGGACGCCGACGTCGGTACGAAGAGGTGGGACGATCTGCATCAGCGCATTATTGAGCACAATATCCGCGTAATTGCAAAATTCTACACACGTATCTCGATTCAGGGGCTCGCCGAGCTCTTGGATCTGACGACGACCGAGACGGAGGAAGTCCTCGCGAAGCTTGTAGTCAACGGCACGGTGTGGGCGCGTATCGACCGTCCTAAGCGCATTGTAACATTTGCGAAGCCGAAGGACGTGAATGACGTGCTCAATGAATGGAGCAATAACACAAGCAAGCTGCTTGAGCACATCGAAACGATCGGTCACCTCATATCTAAGGAGGAAATGATGCACGGTATCAAGAGCGCCAAAGCGTAAAGTGGCATTGTTTCGCCGCCCCGGAGCCGAATTCTTGGTGTTTATTTCTAGGAACTTAACAGGCGAAACCTTACTCGCAGCATAACGTTAAGGAGCCTGGAAGTGTGCGTAACTACGGCCCGTTTCAGTTTGACTATGTTCACTAAGTGGCAATTCCGTTGCTTTGTGCGGGCTTTCGCTTCCATTCTGGTTACTGTATTCTGACACGTGTGCAGATCTTGATATTCCCTGCGTGTCAAGACGCACGCCTATCTGTGCGTCTGAATACCCTAACCCATGTGTGCTTCACTTATACCACGTAGGAACGCATGGGAAGTAGGCGTCAAGATGTAGACGGGCCCCACTTGTGGCGTGCTTGAGATCATAGTTGATGATCTCAAGTGTCGAAAGCAAGGTACAGCTGCGATGTTTGGAGAGCATAATTTTTCATTATCGAAAGCCAATAAATAAAGTATTGCAGTTAAATTTGTGCTCAGTGCCAATCAGAATTAAGAGAAGAAGAGACTTTTCTCTAGCGAAAACATTTCCGTTCTTGAACCGTTTCGCTGGGGAGCGTGTAGGCAGCAGGCATATGGTGTGACACCTAATTGCTGGTCGTGCAGTGCTTATAATGTATCGTGCTCTTAGGCGGGGTTCTTATTTGATGTAAGCCTTCGAGCAGATTGAAAAAATGGCCTCTTGAATTCACGATCACTTGCTACTCATTATACCTAGGCACATGAAAAGCTCCTTGTAATCTATATTCAGTCCTTGGCGCATACCAGCGTCCTGTGGTCTTAATGTCCTTCACATCAGCACCGGCCACGAGATTTTTCCAAGAGGTAGGCATAGGAACCTAGATACTTTTATCATTTGGTGGTGCTACTGAGATATCTAAAGTCCTAAATTGCACGCCAAATCGGTGGCGCTTATCATACATTGTTCTTAAGCTCATACCGGAATGCTGTTTATTGATTGCTTTTGCTCATCGGTGTTCCTAGCCCAGCACGAGGAACCAAAGAGAGCGCGACTCTCAGTCAAGTGGTCGCTAAATCAACGAGATTCCAAACTGGACGTGGGTGTGAAATACAATCACCTAGCCGGCTCCTGTACAGGAAGGATTGAGGTCTCCCCACTGTTTAATTCGCGGAAGTATTCAGGGTAAGGAGAGACGCGGGTCGTGACGCGTCTAAGGCATCTCGAGTGCGTGCGTAAGCAGCATACCACAGGCCCGAAAAGCCAATCCTATACTTGACTTTAGCTGCAGACTTCGCGATCCGGGCCGACGCGATAGTTAATATGGCGGACCACCGGCTAAGCCAGGTGTCTACCGCAAGCAGCACAAACTCCAAGCGTGCTCGGGCCCACATAGGTCCGTGGCAGCTGGGCCGCACCCTTGGACGCGGGTCTTCAGGCCGAGTACGGCTTGCAAAGCACGCTGAAACAGGCAAACTAGCCGCCGTGAAAATCGTCCCCAAGGCCCAGATTCACGATCCACAATCCCCGGATGAGACCGACAGCTACGGTATTGAGCGCGAGGTGATCATCATGAAGCTTATCGAGCACCCAAACGTCATGGCGTTGTACGACGTTTGGGAAAATAAAGGAGAACTGTACCTTGTACTCGAGTACATAGAAGGCGGAGAGCTTTTCGATTACCTGATTAGCCGCGGACGCTTGAGTGAACGCGAGGCCATTCACTACTTTCGCCAGATTTGCTATGGTGTTGCGTACTGTCATCGCTTCAACATCTGTCATCGCGATTTGAAGCCAGAAAACCTTTTATTGGACAAGAGCCGTAATATCAAGATTGCAGACTTTGGTATGGCCGCTTTAGAGACAAGCGGCCGGCTTCTCGAGACAAGCTGCGGGTCTCCGCATTATGCGTCGCCCGAAATTGTCACAGGTAAGACCTACCATGGTGCACCATCGGATATTTGGAGCTGTGGCATAATTTTGTTTGCGCTTTTAACGGGCCACCTCCCTTTTGACGACGACAATATCCGCCAACTCTTGCTGAAGGTGCAATCGGGAAAATATGTGATGCCTCACTCCTTGTCGGTAGAAGCGCGCGACCTCATAGCGCGCATGCTTGTTGTGGACCCTGCTGAGCGGATCACGATGTCGGAGATTTTGAGCCATCCTTTGCTCCAAAAATATCCTGCGAGGCATGTGCCTCCCGAGAATATGGGAGCGCGGATGCCGAGTGTCGATGTCTCGCTGCCCATTGTTGCAATTGATCGCGAGATTCTTAGGAACCTACAAACACTGTGGCACCGTGACAGTCGCGAAGCCCTTCTTGCACGCCTTCGTGCGCCAGGGCCCAATGTTGAGAAAACATTCTACTCCTTGCTTCTACGCTTCCGCCAAAAGCACGGACTTGCGAACCGCGGGGCGACGGAACAAGTAATGCCGCGCAACCGCTCCACAGTTTCAATCCGATCGCTTCGATCGACGCGATCAACGCGATCGATCAAGTCCCTTCAGTCCGGCCGCTCAGCCTACTCGCCATCAGCGCGCTCCGTGAGATCTCAACGATCAGCTCGCAGTGCGCTTTCGACGAGATCCGTGCGATCCGCTCTCAGCACACAGCCGCAGCGTCATCGGCCGGCAACGACTAAGCGTGGAAGCCCACATAAACCTGCCAACGCCGCCTCAGCTGCCGCTACCACAACTGCCCCTGGATTCCTAGAATCTCGCAGCGACATTCACACAGACACGTTTGCTCAGCTGCTCGACCAAGCATTTAATACCTCACTTGCAGGGCCGCCATCATCAGCAACACAGTCACGCGCCGTGTCTAATCCCACCCCTACTAATTATGACGCCGCAACTGCAATTACGAGCAAGCGTGTCGTGAGTGAGCCAGTCAAGCCTCTGATCCCCAAAGCACAAGCGCAAGTGCAAGCGCGTCAAAACCCATATGAGGTTGACCGTACGGCGCCTACCACGCCTCCTTCGAGCGCTGCAGTATCCACTGAGGCTAAGGAGCTGCAACAACAGGCGGCAGGAGAAAACTCCCAGACTTATTTATTGCCCATGATCTTTGAGGAAGATCGGTTCGCTGATGCCATAGAGGAGGAAATGGAGCTGAAGCTCTACAAACGGGGCAAACTGGCTCGACCACGCCTTGCAACTGCGGACTCGGGCGCTGGGTCCAGCAGCAGTGGCAGCCAGCCAGGTGATAATTCGCAGCTCCAAATTGCGAACCTCGTTCCAGGTGAAAGCTTTTTTAGTTACAAGCCGTCAGCAGCAGCGGCAGCTGTCTCTCCACCTGTGAGGCCGGCTCCGCGCGCCCCGAAAGGTCCTCGCGAGCTTCATGTCGTATCCCAGCGTAAGCCAGTGCCTATCTACACTGACTCCAACGCTCCAGCCCCGGCCCTGGCCCCAGGCAGAGCCAACGTCTCTTCTCCGGTGGCCAGCGGTGATGCAGCACCCTCTCGTCACCCTCTACTGCCAATCTCGTCCCAAGAGCTTCAAGATCGACCCGCTGGCAAGACTACGGGGCCGACCAAGGCTGTGCAGAATCCTGAAAAGGCCGACACGATCGCTATCGCCAAGAAGGGCAGCGCGGACAAGGAGAAGAAGAAGAGCTGGATTCGGCGCCTCACACCGCGCCTTGCATCATGGTCCAAACGTGAGGATACAGCAAGCTCAGCAACGCATGAACAGTCGCATTCCTCGCGCGAGCAAGCGTCAAGGACAAGGGCGAGGCCGACTACATCGAACACTGCTCCACCAGCTCGGCAGAAGCGCGATGCCGATGCTAATAAAGAGAATGACTTGCCTGCTTTCAGGCCAGAGACAAGTCGCGGGGCACGGCCAGCCGCAAAAGCGGCCCCCAAGCCGACAAGTAAGACCGCGATCAAGGCAACACCCAAGCTTGTCCCCGCTGAAGAGCCAAAGCAAAACTGGTTCATGAAACTGCTCTCGTCGCCACAGTCTTCGCGTACGCTCATGTCGACGTGTCAACCAATCGAGCTCAGGGCAATGGTCCTTGAGATTTTGAACGACTGGATGCCGCATGGACTTGCAGTTTACAATAACGGTGTCCGCGGCGAGCCCATAGTTGTGGCAATCATGCGAGCAAACTCGCTGCGGCTGAAGGGAGCACGGATTGGCATCGTTATTGAACAATACCATACCAGAGCAGCGTCGGCTGCCAGGCTCTACCTTCAGCGAGGGTCGCGAACTTCGTTCATGACGTTCACAAGCGAGATGGAGCGACGACTTGGTGGATTGGGCGTGCTCGGATTAACCGATTAATGTATTATTATTGTATTATTATTAGCTTTCGCATTTATGTTCACTGGAGGGACCGCGGCGGCTATGCAGTCAGTCCCACCACACTCTCTCACTTACTGCCATCACCACTATCATCACGTTACCTGTCCTGCGAATCCCCCATGTGCTTGATGGCACGTGAGGAAATGGCCCTTTCCCTCACAACCTGTCCCGCCTGGCTAGTCTTTCCCGTCCTCCTAGACGCTGGAAGAGTGTGTTGCGGAAGCGTTTAAGCGACCAATGCCCCCCAAAAAGCACCCTAAGGTCGACTACCTCCGAGTGTATCCAGGTCTCAATGATTTCAGTGATGCGCTGGAGGCGATTCCGCTCGACATCATTCCGTACTCCACACACTTGAAAGAGATCAAGGCAAAATTCACCGACGTTACGCCGCAACTTAGAAGCAACATAGACGCATATTTTGAGACGCGTGAGAAGTCAAAGCTGTTAGAGGTGAGCAGCCTTCTCTTGGAGCTTATGCCCGCCATCGAGCAGAAAATGCACGTTGCGTCGCTCGCCACGGAAGTGATGTCGCGCCAGATTGAGCGTCTCACCACAGACTATCAAATGGCCTGCGAGCATGAGATCCCGCAGGAGATCCAGCTTGACTTACAAGACCCAGCATTCATGCAGATTGTGCCTCCCGAAAAGCAAACGACAGCACGATCCCAGGCGCGCCGGGAGGCGCGTGAAGCTCGTGAGGCGCGGCGCGTCGCGCAGCAAGAGTCTCGTGCTGGCACTCCGCTTAACGGGGGCGCGGATCCGTCGCTCGCGCTTGCAATTCCACAGGTATCCTCGCGGAGACGCGAGCGTACGGGCACGCCGCAGAGCCCACAAGCTCCTGTTCAACCTGCTGTGGCGCATAATGTGCCAGCGCCAGCACACCTTCACGCCCCACCGCCAGTCCAGCCCTCAGAGGCAGCAGTTGTGCCGCAACCCGTTCAACCAATTCGGCACGACGGACGGCAATTGCGACGTCACACGGCTGAGATTGCAGATGAAAAAGAAGACATTGAGCAGACAGCGGCCTCTACGAGTGTTCCGCCTGTCGTAATGCCCATCGCGCAGTCGGTGGAGTCTGCGGTTAACGCAAAGAGAAATGGCGACCTAGAGGCCGACATTGAAACCGCAGCAGCGGAAGCTGTTTCTGGGCTGAAGCGGAAGCGTGGGGCTGCGCCCAAGGATGCGCGTAATGAACCGACGTATTGCTACTGCCAGCAGGGTAGTTTTGGAGAAATGGTCGCGTGCGATGGTCCGAGCTGTCGCCGCGAGTGGTTCCACCTGGGCTGTCTTGGGCTCAGCGCACTCCCTAAGGGGCAGTGGTTTTGCGAGGAGTGCCAGGCCAAGTTTCGGCGGCGCTGAGTGGCGTGCATAGGGCTAGGGCAGTAAAAGTTTACGCACGCGAATTTCGGTAATGTCCTACACTATTCGGGGATTCGAAGTGATCAAGAATGCTCTATCTTTGTGTAATACGACTATTTTGGATCGACGCTCATTAAGCTCGAGTCTGAGAAAAGTCCCCGCTCCCCTATCCCCTCATTTTCCACTCGGCACGCCCGCGCTCTATTAGCCGAGAATAAAGACGAAGAGCCACATATGCGTATCAGGTGATTTATACTGCGGACGTGACGCTGGGCGCAGAGGATTGACTACGTATGACGGTACGAGACAGTAGCAGAATGGCCGCTCTACGCGAGTGTGCGACGCTGTCTTGGCTGAAACCTTGAGTCGGCTCTAGAGCTGGGAGGAAGTCTATTTATAACTGAGCTGCGTCGAATCTGGCGTTTGTCAGGGGAACAACACAGGGCAAGGGGGCCAGGTAGGCGCTTTGCCTAAATCAAGATCAGCAGCGAAAAGACGTTAGTGCGTTGATTGCCGATTGTTACCTCACGCAAAGACAGTTAATAAGATGGCTATACCAACACGAGAGTACCAGCTCGTTGTTATTGGCGGAGGAGGCGTAGGTAAGAGCGCGCTAACGGTTCAGTTCATCCAGGGCCACTTTGTCGACGAGTATGACCCAACAATCGAGGACTCGTATCGTAAGGACGTGCATGTTGACAACGAGTTCGTCTCGCTGGACATTCTAGACACAGCAGGGCAGGAGGAGTATAGCGCAATGCGGGACCAGTACGTGCGTTCTGGACAAGGCTTTCTGCTTGTGTTTAGTGTGACCTCGCGCAGCTCATTTGATGAGATGAACCAGTTTTACCAGTTGATCATGCGGGCGAAAAACAATGACCCGAATTTTCCCATCGTGCTTGTCGGCAACAAGTCTGACTTGGCCGCTGAGCGCGAAGTATCGACGGAGGAAGGCCGTCGTCTTGCGAATCGGCTGAATCTACCGTACATGGAGACTAGTGCGAAGCTGCGAATGAACGTAGATGAGAGCTTTATGACACTAGCGGGCGTGATTGTAAACTTTGACAAGCAGCAAGCGATGAAAGCGCGGTCGCGATCGCGAACGGGTGCGCCAGCAGCGGGATCTGAGACGGCAAACACACCAGTAGCGGGTACTTCGGCACCCCGCAAGAACCAGTCTGCCCCTGTAGCGCAAAAAGAAAAGACTGGATGCTGTGTAATCGCATGAAGTCTGGTCATTTGCTCTGTCCCTTTATTATCTCTGCCTTTTCCTAATCCTCTGTCCGACGCTTACCACTCCCCTGCTTCCTTTTCTTGGAAGTCTAAAAAGGGGGCTTCGAAAATCCTTCTTCGTTGCTGGACATCCTTTGGTGCCCGCGATAGCTGCGATGTCCTTGATTGTCAGGACCACGGGCCCGCTCTGTTGGCTGAAAATGAAAACTAGCTGTCGTTTCTTCACAGGCCTCGAACTCCAACAAGAGATGTCCTTCAAGATGGTTGGCGATTCTCGCCCCTTACTGCGTGCCGTGGTCTGATGCCACCTCTCCTATACTTAAGGAGCCTTTATACTTAAGGGCAAAAACCGAAGTCTTCAAAAAATACATGCTCACTATTACCATCATTTGCTCACGGGCTCTTTTATGAACTATTAGACATAATGTAGTTAAGTCGCAGTGGCTCGAGCAACAGCGTCATAATGCTCATTCCTGCTGTGGTCGCAGGAATTTCCGGCTTGGGGGTGCTGGCGGTCGCAGCTGCTCAACAAAGTCCAGTGAAGTTGACGAGTCGTGTGAGGCTGTCGATACGACACTCAGCTGCCTCGGTGGTGGCGGCGGCGGCGGCGGCGGCGGCGGCGGTGGAGGCAAGCGTGAGCGTGGAGGGCTTGGAGCAACGCGCCTTGCACTGGGCACCGGGGGCACAGGAGGCCGCGATGAGTACGGAGACGCCGTGAGTCTTGGTGCGTTTGGGGCGCTCTGCCGTGGACTGTTACAAGCCTCTAAGTGGTCTGAGCCATCCCAGTCGCTATCGCTCTCGGCTTCATCAGGAGCGGCCTTTGAAGAGCCCTCAAGAGCAGGGCTGACCTCCCTGGAACTCCCGTTTGAGCTGCTGTCGTCCCCGGCGCTCCACATCAGCCATTTGACAGTGAGACATCGCTCAGCTAGACGCATGAGCTCGTTTTGGTCCGCGCGATGGTCAAGCTCACGCGCGCGTTCCATGATTAACCGCAGTGTCTGCACAATTGTGCTACGCATCTGCGGGTTGTTGTGCTCTAGGGGGCTATTAACGAGCATAACATATAGAACACGAAGGAACATTTCGCGAGTTTGCAGGCACTCCGTGGGCAGGTCATTGAGCTCGCGTATTATGACGCCAAGCAGTACGTTCAGGTCATTAGTGTATAGCAGATCTGCAGTCTGCTTGGTTGTGAACAGGAGGTACAAAAACTTGCAAGTAATAACTTTCAGCGCCTCGTCCGTGTCGTGGCTGCGATTGAGACGCATGACAAGAGATCCGCCAAGAACATTGTAGTCCTGAGGAGCCTTTTGGAGCTCCCAAAATATTTTGTTTGCAGGTCCTTGTAAGTCCCGCAACATGTACTGGTCATTGAGAGCCAGCAATACCAACAGTGATGCGCGGGACAGTGCTTCATCGTTGTCGCGCACCGCGCGAAAGAGAAACAAAACAAAGGCGCTTGAAATTGTGTCCTCCAACACGCTCAAATCGATGCGCGAGACAATACATGCTGCAACAAGAATGAGCATGTACTTCTCAACAATGCGCGGCTGCGTGAAACGGAACATCCAAATGCAGTTGATGACGGCTATGACAGCCTCAGTAGACTGACCAAGCGTCTGCATGCAGTCTGCATCATTTAAAATCATTGTTGCAACATATTCGATCTCATGCTTGCGGAACGGATCTGTTGTGAGAAGTAATTCACGCAGGCGTTGACGCGAGCTCTCGACATCGTTTTGGTACGCCTTCGACTGAACCATAGCAGAACAGCACCTCTCACAGGCGGCCGGATCGAGAAGTGGAATCTCGGGCGCAATTAGCTCGCCAAATAAGTCGAACACCGATTGCGCCTCGGCTTGGCTATTCACAGGCGACGCGGCCAGCTCTCGCACGTCATTCCAGAAGTCATCCATGACCGCTTGCTGCCCTATAGTCCTATTAAATTTCCCGCAGCCGCGCGGGTTTCTACTCTCGCCCCTGCAACTTACCGATAAGTACTAGCTACAACACCCAATATCTCGGACACGGCGATATGCACTAACCCTAGCCCATTTACCTGCCCTTGCTTCCCAGTCGCACCTCCAAAGCATCTCTAGCCCCACAATAACGCGCGATGGATGGCTCGCCGCTTGACGAGGCATATACGGCATCAAAGCATGCTGATGCTGCTGTGCGAGCTGGAGACTTCGCAAAAGCTGCGTCCTACTATGCACAATCGGCTGATGCATTCGACCGAGTGGCTAGCCAGGCCATTGATAATCCAGCCGTTGACACGCTAAGAGCCCTGGCGGGCCAGTGTCGAACACGCTCGCAATACTTTGGTAGTGGGAAGGCACTTGAGGACTCAAAGAAGGTAGCAGCACCCTCCGGCAGCGCCTCGTCCCAACGCCAACCTCCCACAGCGCCTACACCAGCATCCGTGCCCCACAAGACTGGGCCATCTCTAGCCTCGCAGCTTCCTGCTCATGCACCAGTGAGTGGCTCCGTTCTTGCTGCACCAGTACTCTCAAGCTCAGTCATGGCAGCCCCGCTTGGCGATGCTGTCACAAACCTTGTAATGCGCAGCGCCGCAGTCTTTGCTCGTACATTTGAGCAGAACATGGCTGCAAAGGGCGCTGTCCCACCCAGCGTCTCGACCGCACCTACAGAGAGTTTCTACCTGGTGCGCCCGAAGACGAGTAGAGCTGAAGATGAAGACACTGCGACGGGACGGCTTAACATTTCAACACTCGAGCGCGCACAGGCCATTGAGCTCGCGACGAAGGCGCAAAGAAGCGTTCTGAGGCCTGGCTTACAACAGATACGTCACGAAATGGCCCAGAAGGAGCAGCAGATTCAGGATGAGCACACAGAAGAAGTAGACAGACTGCGTGCTGAGAACGACCGCCTGCGTATCCAGGTATCAAAGCTGAGGTCGCGCTGGGAAGATCTTAAAGAGAGTGCGCGAAAGCGCCAGGGATAAGACATAGAACTCAATGTCGATGTCTATGAGGGCTTTCAGGCTTTTTGAACCAAAAGCAAGCCCAGAGATTCTTTTTTCAGCCATGTAGGCGAGGGGGGTGGAGAAGCCGTCATGGCTAATGCTGGGATTGACCTAAAGGTTACTGTGCTATAACTGTGCTTTAACTGTATATTCTTCTCTCGCCTCTTGGCTCCAACGGCTCCCTTGTGGTTTACTGCTGTAAACGTTGTTATTATTTATTTTTCACGAATTATTTATTTATTTGTCTACTTTATCGACAAATGGGACACTTCCAGCCAATGCACTTTGAGAATCAGCTTACGGTGCTCTGCAAACCCATCATTTGCTGCTTCAAGACGCTTCACTGTAGCCGAGCTGTTGCAAACCATTCTGCGGGCCTTTGCTAAAAGCTGTGAAAGAATTAACAGAAAGTCGAGTTGCACGCGCTATGAAGCGCAACACGTCTCCACATGTTCTTTCTACTTATAATAAACGCCCGCTTTGTGCAAAGCTTCCTCAACAAGTTCCATAGCTACGAGAGCCTCTTCATCTTGATAGCGTGGGGCGACCACCTGGACAGCGGTTGGCAGTCCTTCCATTGCTTCGGCATCGTAAGTTTCATATGTAACTCTTGTGGGGTGGTTCTTGCTACGCCATGAGAAGCCCTCAGGAAGAGCATCCTTCGTCTTGTCGACGCGCCCCACCGGAATAACGCCAGCTGGGTAATCAATCAGATTCCACAGCGACGTGTACAGGATGGCATAAAAAGACTCGGGAGTGTCGTTTGGAAGAGCTGGCGACGCGTGCACCGGTGTGATCAAGAAATCGAGTTTCTCAGCGTTCCACTTATTGAACATGTTCCGACGCAGAGTCTGTCGCATGCTCGCGCACTTGAGTTGTTCCGCGTAGCTCAACGGCGATAGACTACGCAAGCGCCATGCTTTTTCTTTGAAGCCGAAGAGATTAAGGAAAAACTCATAGACGCGACGCAACGGTGTCGGCCACCACGTGTAATTGCGAATGTGCTGAATGTAGGGATCGTTTCTCTCTCCAGGCAAGAAAATAGAAGAAATGCCCTCGTACCTTTCGGCGTGATAAAGCTTGAAGATGGTCCAATCGTAGTCTCTAGCGGGGTCCGGGAGGTCGAAATCAACGACTTCGTATCCTTGCTTCTTGAGAGCATCGGCAGTGGTTGAGAGCGCACGCTCAATGGCGGGAGTAGGGGGTAAGTAATCGTTGAAACGCAAAACACCAACCTTAGGCTTAGCAGGAAGCTTCACATTGCGCCGCCATCGCTGGCTAACTAAATGAAAGTCGTATTTCCAGGGCTCCATGCTCATGATGCTATCGGAAAAGTACTTCAAGTCCTTCAAGCTTGCAGCCATCGGCGACACCACCGCAGGAACGCCCTCGTTTCCATCATCATTATGTATGTCGCCGTCCGAGGGAAAGCGGTACGACGAGAAGCGCAGCGAGTACAACCCGCTCCATGCCGCCGGAACGCGGACGCTTCCACCTATGTCAGATCCGAGCCCAATGCGAGAACCACCAGAGGCGATGAGCGCGCCCTCACCCTGGCTCGACCCACCAGGGGCGTGAGTTGCCTTCCAGGGGTTTACGGTACGCCCAAACACGTCATTGTGACCCTCAATCGCCATCATAGTAATGGGAACGTTGGTCTTCACGTAAGGTACAGCTCCCGCATCTCGCAACATCCGCACGGTCGCTCCGTCCTCCTTGGGTTTCATGCCAACAAGACCTGAATTTCCCGCCGTCGAGTCGTAACCAGCGACGTAGAAGGGATCCTTCAATGACACAGGGAACCCGGCCAGGGGCCCTTTCGTGTTTGCGTTCGCAGCCCACTTCTCCGCATCCTTAATCATGATCTCTGTAAGGCAGTTCGTTTTTTCCTGAGCCACAAGTGCCTGTTTGCCATACGCACGCAGCACCTCGATTGGCTTCAATTCGCCAGCCGATACTTCTTTTGAGACGGATTCGACATCCTTTGACAGTAACGACTTCTCTTTGCTAGTGAGCGGCTTGTGGTACTCCGTTAACTCGTCGATTCGCTGTTGGCGCTCCCGGCGCTTGAAATCGACGATCTCTTGATGCTTTGAGGCAGTAAAAGGCCAAATCATCACGAGAGTTTAATACTAAGAAAGTCTCAATATCACTCTGCCCCATAATATATCGGTATAGGGTACGGGTGGCATGTTTCCGTGGGTTATCGCCCTTATCTGAGGCCAAGAGATTACTGGTCCACAAATAGAGGCTATCCGTTGACGGATGAGCTAATGCATAATGTCGCGTAGAGTAGGGCTAGGAATTTGTGGCGGTGTGATCGCTGTCACATAGTACGTGAGAGGCTCAAGGCGCGAGACCGCAAGGCGGAAGTGGCTGGAAAATGAAGGGCTAATCGCTGCGAGTTTCTGAGTGTAGGCATTTCAGCGCTGTCCCGAGCAGCCCGCAGCTCTTCTAATCCCTAAGCGATTATGCACGTTTGGCGAGAGAGGTACTCTTGAAAAGGGTTTATCTAGGCGAGCATCTGAGCTCCGCACTGAGTACCGGGCGCGCGTATGATGAGGCGCAGGGAGCCAATGTCGTAAACGTGTCATTCGCCCCACAAATATTACTGCATGCCTTTATGCGCTAAAAAAGATTGTAACCAAAAGGGCATTATTTTTATTTATCTCTAAATACTAAGCACGCATCAACTCGGCATTGCGACGTCCTTAGGCACGGCGGGCGACGCGCGAGAGCATCTCAAGTCGCTCGCGAACGACCGGTCTCTCGATGCCAATGCGATACTGCGTACGCGCAGCCTCAGCGAAAGTATACGCTTGCACCTGTTCGGCAGGAGTGCGAGCGAGACGGGCGTTTCGCTCGAAGAGCTCAATGGCGTCTTCTGTTTGGCCTTGTTGCAGCGCAAACTGCGCCAGCGTGCCCACGGCAACGTCTGACAGCGGGTCGAGCGCCTCAGCTTGCTTGCAAATAGCAATGGCCTGGTTCAGCGCCGTCGGCGTCTGGGCCTCCTGGGCCATTGCGAGCGCCTTGTTGACGAGCGGCAAAACGTTGATGGCCGCATCTGCCTTGGACTTCTCAATCTCAAACGCCTTGTCGAACATCTTGACCGCCTCGGGAACCTCCTTCAGATCAAGGAGAATTTCTCCGTAATAGTTGTAGAGGCTCGAATCGTTCGGGTGCTTCGCAATGAGCTGCTTGAACCGGTGCCGAGCCTTCTCGGTTTGACCCATGCGGTATTCCGTTACAGCAAGCTGGACGTGGGCGAGAATAAACGTTGAGTCGATAGCAATACTCTTTTTGTAGTTCTCGATTGCGGTGTCCCAGCGCTGTTGCAGGAACGAAAGCTGCGCCAGCTGGTAGTACAAGTCTGGGGAGTTCGGATCCAGCTTCTCCGCCTGGGCAAAGTCTGCCTCGGACTCGGCAAGCAGTCCCAGCTCTATATACAAGGCCGAGCGCTTCAGCAGCGCCGGCGCGGTGGTGTGAAGCTTGAGACTATTGTTCATGTTCTTCAGAGCCTCATCCGTGTCGTTTGTCAAGAATTCAAACGTAGCGAGATACTCGTAGGCGAGCGCCTCAACGACGTCACCACCCTTTGCAAATTTCAGCTCTATGGCCCGCTTGATGTGCTCAAACGCCTGCTTGTAACTCTCCAAGTTCTCCTTCTCAATGGCGTCAAAAGCAAGCTTCAACTCCCACTCGCCACTGCCCTCTTCGGCATTCACAACCTCGTCCGGCAGCGCGCGCTGATGGTAGCTTGACAAATAGGCGCGAATGAAGTTGGCGCTGGGGAACTCCACCACGCGGTCCTTGCCGCGCTCCGCAACAAGCTGCTCCGCTTCAGCCTTAAGCACGCGGTCCACGCTTTGGCCCATGCTATCGTCCTCGAAGTTTTGCAGGATGCATGCCGCAGTGTAATCCATCACGGCTTCGCGGTAGTTTTTCAAGTTCTCGTGTGCGACGGCACGGCGTGAATAGCACTTCACGTAGTCGGGGCGCAGACGAAGCGCCTCGGTCGTGTCTTCAACAACCTTTTCGTAGTCCTTCTTGGAGCCCCAAACAGCAGCGCGGTTCGAGTAGAATACAGGCTCGCTCTTGTTCGCACGGATTGCCTGCGAGTAAAGGTCTAGCGCGTGGTCATACTGCTGCTTGTTGAAAGCATGGTTTCCAGCGACCTTGAGCTCCTCACTTACTTCCTTCTGCTCCTTTTCGCTCAGCGATTTTAGCTGCTTCCAGTCGCTGATTACAGGATACCAAGGAGCATCCGCCGCATCCTGCGCGGTGGGGAACCCGTGCGATTGCGGGCCTTTCTTGGCGGCACTCTTCTTCTTCTTGTTCTTCTTTTTAGCGGCGGAACGCTCGCCGCTCGCCTTAGATGTGGCGTCAGCGGCTTGCGAGGATGCCGCGGGCGCGCTAGACAGAAGATAGTAGCCAGCGGCGCCAACTGCCCCTAGAGCGACCAGCGACGCCAGCACCGCCCGCTTGTTTTCGAAGTACTTTTGCATGGCTGAACCGGCGGTAAGTGAAAAATTCAGAGGCCTTTGGTGTTAAGCGCTGTGCCCCAGGGATCTGGTAAGCAAGCACAGTAGAGACTAGATACCGCTGTGTCTAGTCAAGCTCGAAGTCGAAACAAGAGGGTCAGGTGCGGAAGGTGAAGCAGCAATCAGGCGGAAACTTCGCGTCTGAGCGCGCGCTCTACATTCATCTTGGCCTCAATGGGCGGAGTCGTGCAGGAAACTGTTAATAGTTCAATGATCGTTTTAGAAACGCTGAACCCCGATGATGTCATACCCACGAGAGCAAGACCACACCGATGCCGCGCGGCGAACCCTGTCTTTAGACCGAAGTTTTACTCGGTCTGACCTGTGAGGCTCCGAAGTATAGCACGCTTTTGCTCTAGTTCAGGTTCCTCCCAACATCGACGTAATCTTGTCGAGGTCAAAGCGCACCCTGCAGTATAATTCATTTTTCCAGGCTTTCTTTGTTTTTGATGTTAATATTTAAGCTGGGCGGTTTCTCGGCAATCGCAGACCGGCACGACACTCCTTGTTCGAGCTCCTAGCTGTTTGTCTCCCATGAGTGATACATAAGTTTGAAAGGTCACTAAGGTTGTCGTGTAATCTTGACTATATACGTAGCTGCTGAGAGAAAACCCCGAGTAGCCAATTTTTGCATTTACACCTTATCGAAGCACTGCAGTCTCTCGGTCTCGATGCGGATTGGTCCGCCTCGGCACTCTGCGTCGAAGGAGGAATGCTTCGGCAAAAGCTGACACGACAGACCTCGGTCATTTCCACAGGCTAAGCCACGTGTGTGACTGCGCGAAGGTGCATGAACACTAACGCGGAGAGGCCTGAAGTGGTCGCGTATAAACTTATTGAATTACTGCTTTTCTCCATATTGGTAATTTGCGGAGCTAGGCCTACCCATTGGCATTGCGCGTAGTCTTCAATGCAACCAGGGCTCGCGTATGTAGTCGTCGGCACCCCGCATTGTCAGCCTTACCCTACCCCACGTCCAACGGACTACATATATCCGTGCATGAGCGATAGAGCCGGCATAACTAAATGGCCCTGAAGCGTCTCATCAAGATGCCCATTCCCCTTAGGACTGTTCGAATGCAGTCCACGGCCGCGCAGACCGGTACCTTCAGCTACCAGGACCAGCTGCCGAGCCTGCCTGTCCCTACGCTCGAGGAGACCACGAAGAAGTATCTCCAAACTGTGAAGCCGCTCCTGCTGCCTGAGCAATACGCCGCCACGGAGAAAGCCGTGGCAGAGTTCGTGAAGCCTGGCGGTGATGGTGAGCGGCTTCAGAAGCGGCTTGTCGACCGCGCAGCGAAACACAAGAACTGGATCTACGACTGGTGGAACGAGGCAGCCTATATGGCTTATCGCGATCCAGTCGTGCCCTATGTGAGCTACTTCTACTCATACAAGGATGAGATTGCGGCCTCGCCCCATCCATCGCAGCGCGCCGCGAAGATCATTTCCACTGCCCTTGAGTTCAAGCGTCAGCTCGATTCAGAGACGCTCGAGGTCGACTTGATGCGCAAGAAGCCAATCGATATGGAGCTCTTTCGCTTCCTTTTCAACACGTGCCGCATTCCCGAGCCCAACGTCGACAGCACGGCTATGTACCCCGCTGAGGGCAACGAGCACATTATCGTTATTCGCAGGAACCGCTTCTACAAGGTCCCTTACACCACGCCTAGCGGCAAACCGCTCACCACGGAGGAGATCGAGTACCAGCTGCGCCAGGTGTATGGTGATGCAGAGCTGAAGGGCAACGGCCCCAACGTTGGCGCGCTCACTAGCGAGAACCGTGATGTCTGGTCGGAGATGCGCCCTCGCCTGCTCGCCGCCAGCCCGCAGAACTCTGAGGCTTTGAAGCAAATTCAAAGCAGCGCGTTTGTTGTTTGCCTTGACTGGGCATCCCCAGTCAAGCCGATCGAGCGCACTCACCAGTACTGGCACGGCTATGGCCGCAACCGCTTCTACGACAAGCCAGCTCAATTCATTGTCAACGATAACGGCACGGCCGGGTTCATGGGCGAGCACTCTATGATGGACGGAACGCAGACTCTGCGTCTTAACGAGTTCGTACTAGACCACCTTGCCAACGACAAGGCGCCTCTCACGACTGGCCTTGAGTACACGACTGCACCTGAAGAGCTGAAGTTTGTTGTAGATGATGTTGTGGCGACGGATATCCTCACGGCGGAGACGGACTTTGCGGCTCAGATCTCACAGCATGAGGTTGCCGTGTGGACGTACGAGAACTATGGCAAGAACCTTATCAAACAGTTCAAGGTTTCTCCGGATGCATACATCCAGATGCTGTTGCAGCTGGCCTATTACCGCATGAATGGCTGTGTCCGCCCCGTGTATGAGAGTGCGACCACTCGCAAGTTCGCTCAGGGCCGCACTGAGACGACGCGCTCTGTTTCTACGGAGAGCGCACAGATGTGCGCGAAGTTCTGGAACCCTGCTGTTGAGGGCGCTGAAAAAATCAAGGCTTTCCGAGCGGCCGTCGATTCGCAAGTCAAGTACGTTGCCGACGCCACAGAAGGAAAAGGTGTTGACCGACACCTCTTTGGCTTGAAGAAGCTCCTGGAGTCTGGCGAGGAGCTTCCGGCAATTTACAAGGATTCTGCGTTTGCCTACAGCAGCTCCTGGTACATTTCCTCGTCACAGCTGTCCTCAGAATTCCTGAACGGATACGGTTGGTCGCAGGTTATTGATGATGGCTTCGGTTGCGCATACATGATCAACAAGAATGACCTGCGTGTCAACATTTGTTCGAAGTTCAAGGGTTCGCACAGGTTCATGGACTATCTCGAAGAGACTGCAAACCTGCTAGGCAAATTGCTGAGCGAGGAGCTTCCGGCTTCAAAGATCTAAGATTTCGATTTTATGCAGGTATAATTGAGGTAAACATATATGTGTTAAACACACATGTGTGAATGTTTTTTGATCCCCACCCCTCCCCCGCGTCGTAGCAACGACGGCTGCCAAGAAGAGACCGATGGAGATGGCTGGATGTTTATCTTACAACAATAAATATGTACAAAGTGAGCAGAGTGCATGAGCGATCCGCACACACACTGGGCGGGCGGATTGCATCATAAGACATAAGACATCTCCGTGAACGGTTCTCAAGACCTCTTTCGCTTCTCCTTCCACTCTTTAAGACAGTCACGATATGCCTCAAAATAAGGAATGCAGGGCTTACGTTCGTAGTTGTTGCGGTCAAGGCAAGCCATGCTCATTCGCGAAGCCTCTTTGCATGGGTCGAAAAACTGCGTCTTCTCCCTTGCGCGGAATTCCCGCTGGTTGTCCTCCGACATCGGGTCATCCGGATACAAACGGTACTTGCCGTCTTTTGTGAAGTCCACCTTCGTGGGGTCCCGCTCCACCATCACTGCAGCAGCTTTCTTGGAGGAGCGCCAGGTGCCTTTAGTCCAAAATCGCTGGCTCTTCGGAGCTTCATCGTCTCCATGATACGGAAATAGGAATGAGCATAGTGCGCTATGAGACGTGAATCTTGAGAAAGAATTACTAGAGTGAGCCGGTGAGGCAGCAGGCTAAATTATCCTTGCCCTTAAGAGCTCAGCAGAGTTCTGCCTCAAAATGCTCGCTTTGCCTTATCAGCAGCTCGTATTTGTAAATGCCTACGCTGTGTGAGCTGAGCTCTGCGATCTGCCAAGATTAGGGCAAGGTTGTGTGCCCGATGAGGCCATATGAGGCAGATTGAGAACTCTGAGCAGGATAGGTATAATAAAATAAATACAGTTGGCTCAAACTTGCAAAAAGCTCAGGCCGAGTCAAATCCTCAGTTCCTCTGATGAAAGGCTGGTGGTTGTTGCTCTTTTCGCTCGCGGCTGCAATGCTCAGCGAAATGAAGCCAATGGATCCCTATAGCACCTCCTGCGCCGGGTTCATCAGCGCGATGTACGCGTTCGGCGGGTCTGAGTGCACCCAGTTGAAGTCATGGAATCGTGCTCCTTGTCAATGTAAAATTCCTGCCTACGTTGAAACAGTTATTGGCTGCATTGACGCCGATATGAAGAACGTGACGGAGGCCATACGTAACGACACGCGTTTGATGGCCTATCAGATGTTCCTAGATATGACATGTCCTGACGAGAACATCACAATGTCCAACTTGGAAACGTGCCACAAGAACAGCTCTGATTTACCGGCATATAGTGGTGGCCGCCGCCAGAGGTCAACAGCGCCGTGGCCTGTTACTGGCGCCTTCCAGGTTACCGATGAGGAAGCGCACAATGCCTTCAAGGCGTATGAGCTCAACAACGAGTCGGAGCCCAGAAGCAAAAGGTTAGGTTCGGCACTCATCGCATACTGGGGTGGAATTATTCTTCTGCGATTCTTAAGCGTTTGCTTGTCCAACGTTTTTGTGACGACGAAACTCGCCCAAGCGCAGAAGCCTGCTGCCAGGTGGTTCAGAAAGAACGTAACAATGCCCGCACTAATCAGCAAGCGGTCTCTCAACGTTACTCTGAGTCGCACGGGAATCTACATTCCAACGCGCGCGCACTCCCTTACCATTTTTGGATTTTCCGTGCTCGTGGTAGTGTTCACGTTTGCCTACCTTCCAGTGTGGTTTCCTAACTACTCGTGGACTTACAGCAACACGCAAACCTACAGTACGATGCTAGGGCAGCGATCTGGTGTGTTGTGTCTCTACTTGAGCCCTCTGCTCATCCTCTTTGCTGGCCGCAACAATTTTCTGCAGTGGATCACCGCGTGGCCCCAAGAAATTTATGTGTTATACCACAGATGGATTGGAAGGGCTGTAGTGTTTGAGCTCATAGTCCACACTATTGCCTACAACGTTCAACGCATCTCTGCTAAACGCTACCAGGAGATGTGGAGGAAAGGGTATTGGAAGTGGGGAATCGTGGGAGCAGCCTTCGGTATCTTCTTGGCCTTCCAGAGCCTTGCCTTTCTGCGGCGGCGCTCTTACGAGACCTTCCTAGTCCTGCATATCCTAGGCGCCGTATTTTTCATTGTCGGCGGATACTACCATATTGATCTGCTCGAAGAGCCCCTAGGGCTCAACTTTTTCTATGCCATGATAGCGGTCTGGGCGTTTGACCGTGCTGCGCGCCTGCTGCGAGTTGTAACCTCGAACCCATTTGCGACAGCTAAAGTAACGCTGTGTGGGGATATGCTAGAGCTGGTTATGGACCGACCGAAGTCATGGAATGTTCAGATGCGGCCAGGGGTCTACACGTTCGTGCACATTATGAAGCCATCCCTGTTTATCCAGTCGCATCCGTTCACATTAATGAGTAGCGTTGACGAGCCGAAAAAGATCAAGCTTTTTTGCCGCGTTAGAGATGGTATGACGCGCAGACTCGCTCGCATGGCTTTGGAGGCTTCACCGTGTCTTAGTGTGCGAGTCCTATTGGATGGGCCATATGGGCACGCTTACGACTTGAGCGAGTTCGACGAGTGCGTATTTGTAGCTGGCGGAGTCGGAATTACTGCACCGTTTGCTTACATTCAACATATGCTATGGAAATATCCGCGCGGGTTCCAGAAAATAACTGTGCTATGGGCGATTCGCGATGAGTCTCCCCTGCAGTGGTTTGAAAGCGAGCTGCAGTTTCTGACCGAGTACAGCCGCGTTAACGTTCAACTGTACATATCCCAAGGCACCTCCAAAAATTCGAGAGCGCTTGATGTTGTCTCGTCTGTACATGATTGCATTGCCGCTAGCCAGGGTCCTATTTCCGTGATGTGTTGCGGGCCCGGATCCATGAACAGCGAAGCTCGCCACGCTGTTGCCACAGGCTTAGGCCTGACCAAAAACTTTGTAGAATACTTTGAAGAGTCTTTCTCTTTCTAAAACTTTATTATAGAGTAATCTTCATAACGTATATCAATGCCTCCCTGCGCACTGGCTCAACTTTCCTCTCTTTCCTGCAAGATCAACGTGCCGACGTCTCTTTTTGTCGCGAGCTTGAGACCACTTGCCTATTTGTTCTTGCATTTACGTCGAGTCTAGACTCAAGTGTCTAGGCCTAGTTTCGCAAGTGACATATGGAGATTGCATGTGCTCCCGTGCTGTAAAGTCTTATCTAATAAATTTCATTTCTTCAATAGACCGGCCGGACAAAGTATATGAAGTGTTCGCGATGTTGTGTCCGAGATTTCGAGGTGAAAACTAGAGGTGAAAACTTCTGCAAACAGTGCTATGCGGAATTTGTGGGGCGCAAGTTCCGGAACTTAATGTCAGCTTTTCGCGTCAATGGATCGCCAGACTCTCATACCGAGCCTCCTCTTGTTGTCGCCCCCATATCATTTGGAGTATCTTCATTGGCATTAGTAGATCTATTGCGAGAAATGCAACTGTCTCAGCAGACAAAACACAATGGCATGATTGGCTTCAGGCTGCTTTGCTTGCACCTTGGTGATAGAGAACTACCCTTTGCATGGCCCTGGCCCGATACACCGCTTGTCTTCGGATCAAAAACAAAATTGTTCAGCAAAATATTGCCTGAGCTAGGAGAGAAAGCTCTGAGTCGAAGCAGTAAGCACGACGTGGAAGCAATACTGACTCGACACGCGTGTCTATCCATAGCAGCGGATAATGGAGCTACAGCTACCTTATTCGGACATTCTATGACCCGCTTGAGTGAATTGACACTTTCAGAGACCGTGAAAGGCCGGGGTGCAGGAATTCCAGCGCTCATCTCGCCTGACGCGAACAGTAAGATAGTATACCCTGCTCGCGACATTACGCTTCCGGAGTTAGAGAAATACTGTGCGGTTCGAGAGCTAGGAGATTATATTTTACCAGACGTGACGGTTCCAGGGATCACAAAACTACAGAGCATTGACGAAATTGTCCATCAATACTTTGTCGACGTGCAGAAGGATTTTCCATCAGTTGTGTCAACTGTTGCCAAAATAGCTTCGAAACTATCGCAAGACGCTGAGCCCTGTGCCTTGTGTCAGGTTGATAATGAGGGCACGGCCCTATGCTATGCTTGTAAAGCTGCGCTCGGGAAGAAGAGTTTGCAACGGCCGCGTGGCCGTGCTCAACTCGAAGAGATTCTGGAAGAATACACATTGTAGGACAGACGCACGAGCAGTTCATCCTATTCATTAATGATTCAATAATTTAAGTACGAGGCATTAAGAAACGGCTTTAGGTCAACACGCTTCAATGGCTCTGTGCAGCAGCTGCAGCCACGGCCGCTGCTGCGGTAGCGCGCGTCTCCTCCTCCTTGATCGCGGGATCGAACTCTTCCGTCGAGTCGAGGCCGTGGAGGCCACTGGGAAGCGGCCCCGACCGCGGCACTCCGAGCGCACCAAGGTGGCTGAGTTGGCTGACATTCCCAACAGAGCCCATGTGAGGGGACAAACCAACACCCATTTGAGAATACATGAGGGATTCCTGGGAATGTCCACCGTCGAGGTCGTGTTCGTGGTGTGAATGGTGCCCGAGCTCCATATCGTGGTGTTGTCCTGCGCGTACGCGCGCAGCTGGATCTTCATGGTGCACAACAAGGTCATTACCATTATGAGACATGTCAGCCTTGAGTGCGAGCTCCTGTGGTATTGTCATAACCGCTCCGTTGTAGAACGCCTTCTCCGGCATGCCATCTTGTAGATGTGTTGTTCCGATGGCAGGCGGGGTATGGTTCGGATGAACCTGGCGCCAGTGCCGGCGCATGTTCGAGCAGCTCGTGAAAGCGCGCTCGCAGACCCCACACCTATACGGCTTTACACCTGTATGCACGCGCGTATGTAGCTCCATATTCACACGCTGCGAGAACTGCTTGTGACAAAAGCTACACTCGAACGGCTTAACATCATTGTGCGTGCGCATGTGCGTCGTGAGGTTTCCGCTGCGGCTGAAAGCACGGCCACAGGTCCGACACTTGAACGGCTTCTCACCCGTGTGTGTCCGCATGTGCACCGTAAGAAGAGAGCTCTGCGTGAATTTGCGCGAGCAGATCTGACACTGAAACGGCTTCTCGCCGGTGTGACGTCGAACATGCGCAGCGAGATTCCCCTTCAATGTGAACTGCCAACCGCAAAACTCGCAATCGAACGTGCGGCGTGGTAAGCCCGGCGCCGGCTGCGTTCCTGGTGGGGCGCCTCCGAGAGCCGCGTCCTGAAGCGATGGATCTGTGTTATTGTGCACCGATGCGGCGGCCGCTGCAGCCGCTGCCGCAGCCGCTGCCGCCTGGGCCTCGTTAGTGCCGGAGGACGCGACGTGATGGTGCGCATAGCCCGACCCGCCGTTACCACCCGTCGCGTCCAGGTTCACTTGCGTGCCGGACGTGGGGAACTGATGCACGTCGCTCATGGTCACACTTGTTTTCTTTTTGATCGCGTCTTGGCGACTTGCTTTTGTTCCGAGTAAAAGAGCTGGAGGGAGCGGGTGGTGGCGAGGATCAAAGTTTTATCCAACGCAGCCAGGAGTGCTTATGTCACGGGTCTAGGGTTTGATGATTCGATGCAACACCTGCCGTCGGATCACGGTGCGTGAGCTGCCCGCATGTATGGCGCCATACTTATGCATCGTGACCGGAACAAAGAATGACATGATGGTGCGACAAGAGCTACCTGATAGTCATCTTGGGGAACACCGGGGCTGGATAGTGCGTTAGTAGGGTGCAAATTTGGCGAGAGATGTGGTGGCTAAAGATCAAGGCCTCGATTACCTGATCCGGATACGCTGCATTACTATTATTTAACACGACCGCCTCTTTGCGAGCATATTCCCATTGAGGGCCTGGCGCAGGGCCTGTTTCGTGTCACCTCTCGTTCTAAGGGCAAACAATGGTGTCCGCTTTCTGCCTTAAATATAACTTTATTGCTGTTGTAGCGAGCGGAACGCAGCTAAATGAAATCGCACTGCATCCTCTTACCAGGGCCGACGACAGCGCGGACTGACGTACTCTAGGCTCTGAAGATCTACCTGCAGGCCCAAAAATAGCAGTTAGTAGCTCATGTTGGCTATGAGTTCTTGTCTGCAGTTCTAGCCAATAATTCATGGCAGCAGTTTATATTTTAACCTGTTTCATGTAAACTCAGCTGCGGCCAAACCCAGGTGAATACAAGACTTCCCGTCCGATCAGTCCTATTTAAACACCTGAGGGCCTTACCAAGTATTGTAGTGGGAGACCATACGAGAACAGAAGGTGCTGCAGTTTGCTTTTTTGTAGTCCTTTGCTTTTTCGCACAGTTCAGTGAACTCGGAAAATATGAATCTCAAGAGAAGCAGACTGGTAACAACTTAGGCACTATATATCTGCGACATTAAATACCGCCAGCCACTATCGGGACATTCGCTCAAGGGTTAGGTGCTGGTTATCGCACTGGAATTTTATGGCATTTCCATAATTTTCAGTGTTCAATGGACATACCAGATCAGCCAAGATGGGAGGCAGTAAAAAACAAATTTGCTGCCATCAGGAAGGAGCTCTATGCCTCTTTTTTTACCCGTGATGGTCTCATCGGAGATGTTGACTATAAGACGCTCTTCATTCCAACTCTGCCATTCACACGCCACGCCGACAGACCGCCACATTTTTACTCCCTGGACGCAAAGCTTCCAATATTACTAGCCATTTTACTAGGATTGCAACACGCAGCAGCTATGCTCGGTGGTTTGGTTGCTGCACCCCTGGCCTTGGCGTCCGCTTGCAACTTAGACGACGCGGACAGCCAGTACCTCATTGCAGTTGTACTTATTGGCTCAGGATTTCTCACAATATTTCAGATTGCTCGCATCAGAGTACCCTACACGGAATTGCGCATTGGCACTGGTATGATCTCCGTCTTGGGTGCAGCATTCACGCCGATTCCAGTGATGAACAAGGCGGTTCCAGTTATGTACCGCAACGGCTTTTGTGACACGGCTGCAGATGGTACGCAATTGCCCTGTCGCAAGGCGTATGGTGCTCTCATTGCCACAGGCGCCTTATGTGCATTACTGATGGTCCTTGTGGGATTTCTGAAACCAAAGGTTCTGAATCGTTTGTTGCCTGCAACTGTAACTGGTCCAGTCGTGCTTTTGATAGGTTTGTCGTTGACGCAGAGTGCTGTCGAAGACTGGGGTGGAGGTAGTGAGTGCTATGATGGAGGGTTGTGCAACTCACAGGTACCATCTCACGCACATCCTTGGGGCTCGGGTCAATGGATAGGCCTTGGATTCAGTGTTATCGTCACGATTGTTTTGTGTGAGAAGTTCGGACCACCTATCTTGAAGTCATGCTCTGTGGTAGCAGGTCTCGTCACTGGCTGTATCATCGCTGCAGCAACAGGCTACTTCGAGCACGAATCGATTGACAGAGCGCCTGGCGGAGAGTTCATGTGGGTTCGCACCTTCCCGCTTCAGCTTTACGGTCCGCTTGTGCTACCCTTGCTTGCGATCAATTTAGTGACAGTAATGGAGAACGTGGGCGACGTGACAGCAACAGCAGACGTTTCTCACCTTCCTCTTGATGGCCCAGACTTCGACAGCCGCATCCAAGGCGGAAATCTTGCGTCAGGTCTGGCAAGCATCGTGGCATGCTTGGCAACCCTACCTCCGCTCTCGACATTCGCTCAAAACAATAGTGTAGTAGCCATGACACAGGTTGCAAGTCGCCGTGCTGGCTATGCCTGTTGTGTCTGGCTCATAATTATGGGCGTTATCGGAAAATTCAGTGCCGCGGTAAATGCAATTCCGAAAGCGGTAATAGGAGGAATGACGATATTCCTCTTCACCTCGGTGGGCGTGGCTGGCCTCGCCATTGTTGCGCGGGCGCAATTTCACCGTCGCGACCGCATCGTCATGACAATCAGCCTCTTATTCGGGTTTGCGTCGACCCTTGCGCCGGATTGGTTCTCCCGGGTTTTCACCTACAAAGGCGATAATAAAGGCAAGCAAGGTTTCATTGATGCAATTGTGATTTTTGTAGAGGCACCGTACGCCATTGCAGGACTTGCAGGCGTAATTGCACACCTTGTGTTCCCCGAGCAAAGACACAGTAGCCTTAGGAGGGCTTCACCAGAGCTAAGCGATTTTGAGGTGCCAATTGACGGCGAGAGGCCGCCCGACAGCGATGAGGCCTCTAAAAAAACTCACTAAATTTCCTCTCTTCAAGCTGGTTCCTGCATATTTGGCAATCGCTTCATGAGACTGAATGCCTTCTTTACAGACGTTACGTTGCATATTTATCTACAAGCTTACTTATTGGTGCGTGAGAGAGGTTCCAGCCCCAAGCTGGCTTGAGAACCTGTGCTCCTAAAGTGTCCCCAGAAGCCAAGTCTTGAGAAATTCTCTAGTTTCATGGAAGCGTGAGGCACGATCTACGAGACCCCGCGCTGATCTGTTTGATAGCGCTCGTCTCCGCGACCCACGAGCTGAGGGGTCGGGTCACCTAGCCCTGACGTGCATATATATATACTTGCATGACTCACCGTAGAAGGCAGCGCCGTTAGCTACGTGAGGGTGAATAATATCGCTGAGACCTAAAACCGCTTTTCGAGAATGGGTGAAATTGTGATTGTTGGCTCGGGCATCATTGGCCTATGGACCGCTCTGCTTCTGGCTCGAGCAGGCTATGCCAAGCAGACTTCGGTTGTGGCCAGGCACTTGCCCGGCGATCTCGCTGCGGAGTTTACGTCGCCCATCGCTGGCGCGCACTTCAGCTGCGCAATTGCTGGTACTGATGCAAAGGCGTTGCGTTTCAACCGTATTTCCTATCCGCTTCTGAAAGAAGTCTTCAAGCTGTTCGAGAATCAGTACGAGGCAGCTGGCCTGGATCGACTTTATCAGACAGAATTGTTTGGCGAAGCACCTCCACAGCGCCTCATCGATGACGTGAAGGAGTACTTAGATGATTTTGATTTCATCAACGACGAGAAGTGGCTGCGCAGTAAAGGCGCGTCATTTGGCATTCGGTACCGTACTTTCAACTTCTACTCCCCGAAATTCATCCAGTTCCTTAAATCGTACCTTCAGGGACTTGGTGTATCCTTCGTTCGCGCCACGCTTGCGCGCATCAGCGATGCACCTGCGGCAGCCGGCCGCCCTCGAGCTGATGTCGTGTTTAACTGTGCTGGGGTAATGGCCACGACGCTCGGCGGAGTACATGACGACAAGGCCACTTTCCCCGTGAGAGGACAGGTGGTTATCGTGCGGGCGCCGTGGGTCAAGGAAAACATCAGTCTTGAGATCCCGGGCTACCCACCAACGTATATCATCCCACGTGCGCACAGTGGCGGCCGCGTTATTCTTGGTGGTTATGCTCTCAGAAATGACTGGACGGAGGGCACGCGCCGCGAGCAAACAAAGTCGATCCTTGAGAGAACAACAAGGCTCATGCCTGAGCTTCTTGCGAACGGCCCACTCGAGATTTTGGACGAGCGAGCTGGGCTGCGGCCTGGTCGTGAGGACGGCGCGCGCATCGAGAAGGACCTTGTTGACGGGGTAGTTGTTATCCACAATTATGGAGCTGCTGGCACAGGGTTCCAGGCTGGACTAGCGATGGCTATGGACGCTGTTAACTTGTACTTGGGCCCGCAGGAGCGGAAGTCAAAGCTGTGAACATGTAGGTTTCGTCTGGAATTCGTACAGAGATTTAGCTCAGCATAAATCATTTGCCTATACAGTCGCTTCAGGCGTGGCTGAGCGCCACGGCGGTATCCATATATCCCTCTTGCTTGTGTGTGAAGGCGTGCTTCTGCGGCCCTAGGCCGTCGTCACTGGCGTTGTCGACGACTGGCTCAGGAGGACGGCTAAAAAGGTTTGAGTCCTCGTGGCTGTCGCCCTTCTCCTTTTCGTCGCGCTCCACCTTAATATCAAGCAGATTAAGGTTCTTTTCCTTGTCGTTGTAGCTCTGATAAATGAACCAGAACATGATACCAGCAACGAATGCGGCAACAGCAAGGCCCACATACATCCACTGTAGCTTTGGGTTTACTGTCGTGGCGGTGAGGGCAGCGTTCAAGGCAGCGCCGAACGCATTTGTGAGAAGAAACAGTGACATGATGAAGGACTTCATCGAGGTCGGAGCTTTAGTATACGCATACTCGAGACCCGTGATCGAGGCAAAGATCTCAGAGAAGGCAATAAAGACGTAGGCGGGCGTCTGGACAGCAACGTGGATTTCATTAGGAATGTTTCCAAGCTCACCGAAACTGTCGCGCACGGAGCACCGGCTGTCGACAGGGAACTCAAAGCATGGGCCCCGCACGTAAATGAGATGCTGCACAATGGCGGCATAGGCCATCGCTAGCGCGCCCATCACGAAGCCCCAGAAGATGCGTGTAACGGGCAACATTTCAAAGCCCAACTTGTGTAGCAGAGGATAGCCAAAGTACTCCATGCAGGGAATGAAGATGATAATGGCGATTGGATCGATATTCTGCATGAGATCGTTGGGAATCTTGTGCGTGTCCATCTGTCCGGCCTGCGACGTGAAGTTGTTCAGCATTTGGTTGTACACAACCCAGTAAATCGGGAAGAACACAAAGACGGAGCAGCCATAGAGCGCTCGCTTTACTTCGTCAACAAACGTCTCTGACCATGTGACAGGTGGAAGGCCAAGCTCCGCGCGCACTGTTGGTCGTGCGATGTCAACCGTGAAGCGCTCGCCGAAGCGGATCAGAGGTCCAAATGGCTTGTATACGATCCTGTCAAGCTTGACACGCCACTGCGCTCGACCCGTGGACAACTGGTGAAGATCTGCGTCAGCGTTGGGCGCAGCTACGTACCGCTTGCTCGACGAAGCAAACCCGTTCTTCAGGGACATCCACATGATGCGCACCGAGTTGGGGATGGGTGAGCCCTGCGGAGGCTTACGCACGTACTTCTTGCGGCCCAGCACAAGAGCAGCAATGCCTACGAAGAAGAAGCAGAACGGCAGCAAATATGCAGCCCAGAAGTCGACGTGAGCCTCGAGCTCCGTTGTGGCAATGGCTGACAGCGATCCAACGTTGATGCACATGTAGAAAACTTCGAAGATGTACTGCATCGTCGTGGCTGGATCAACAATAACGCGTTCGCCCGTTTTCAGCGTGCGTAAGTACGGCTGCGTATTACGGTACTGGTCAGCTATAAGCGTTGAAACATTCGCCTTGATGCCGCCTGTACCAATGCCAATCACGATCATGGCGGCAATAAGCCCGCCCTGGCCAGCGGACATCATCCACTTCGGGATAGATGTGATGAACAAAATAAAGCACCCCGCTGTGTACACCCATGAGGCCCAAAAAATCGTGTTATACTTACCGAGCCACATGTCAGCGATTATTGCGCCGGGAATCGGCGTTACATAGCACCAGAATTGAAAGAAGTTCGACAGGCCGGTGGCTGTTGCCTTCCCAAGGCCGAGGCCTCCCGTCTGATGCGCGTTCAAGCGGTTCAGTTGCATGTAGTTCTGGAATGGCCCGCTCAAGCCGTAGTAGGTGAATCTCTCAGCAAGCTCAACGATGGCAACGAGGAAGGCTGACAGCGGGAAGTGATCCCGGACCTTACGCAACGTTCGCATCTCATCCGCCGTGGGCGCCATACGCTCCTCGCCGTCGATAAAAACCATTTCGTGCTGCGTATCATCAGAGATGGGATTGCTTTCGTTCACGCTCATGGACTCGAGCGATCCACTTTCAACCTCAATCTCGTTGGGGACTTTCTCATCCTGCTTTCGCTTGATTAGCTGCATGCTCGCCTTCTTCTTGGAAGCAAAATCAGATCGGCTGCGACTTTTATATGAACCGCAGCCTCCCCCCCCCCACGAAATTTGAATATGGGTAGGGCTTCTGCACCTGCATGTGCTTGTCATCTGAGAGGGTGCTCGGCGACAACCGAGATTACAGCGTGGTGGAGAAGCGGCACTACTGATAAGGCTTAACCACCTCCCAAAGCATCATGAGCTCAAGGCTGACTGGATAAGAATTTTGGAGCACTCGTGACAACACATCCTTGCATGCTTTTGGTGTTCAGAGAGCGATCGCTGGCGACGCAAGCAATGATCACTCTGCTCAAAGTGGTCGCTACCCAAGCCGGGAAATTTGTACTTCCAGGTATTCGCGTTTACGTTCGGCTTGGCTCGAATATGAAATGTAGTTCTATACGTAGAAAAGCTGTTCAAAGATTTCGGAGAGCGAGAAAAAAGCTTTATCTCAAGGCTGCAAGTACCTGATTTTGCCCTCGCCCATTCTCTAGATGCCGTCGTTAACCTAACCTTGTGAAATGCATCCTCAGCCCTGGAGACGTAATCGCGGGAAAAGAAAGCTGACAGACGACGCTTAAACGAAGAGGCTTAACACTGATAAACTCCCGCAATCAACGAAGTCGTTATCAGATAAAAGTTTTGACACCGGCATGAAAAAAATAAATTAATTAAGCATAAGGCATTCCACTGGCTGGGCGAATCTCACATATTATTGGGATACAGCCTATACGGCAAAAGCGACGCGCTTTTTACTGGATTTCTGAGGCACTTGGGCTCCATTTGCAGGCTCACTAGTCTTCTTCCCTTTGCTCCTCTTCTTGAGTTCGCTTTTCTTGCCCTCAAGCTTCTCCTTCTGCTGCTGCTCGCGTTCCTCCATTTCGCGGCGCTTTGCGTCGCGAATGGCTTCAACTTGACGTGCACGCTCGAGCTTCGATGCCTGCTCCTCACCCGCCTTCTGCTGTACTTCGGCAAGAATGAGTTGCATGGATGTGTCGTTCACAAACTTTTTGCCTTTCTTGCCCTTCACCTTCACTCCGACTGGGTCCAGGGCCGTGTTCAGCTTCGGGATTCCCAATTCCTTTTCAGAGTATACCCGCGGCTTCTTCTTTTTGACAGGCAACTGGCCTTTTGATATCTTCCGGTTGCGTGTTTTGTTATCCTTCGAGACGCCTTGGTACTCAGGCTTATTGAAGTTCAGCAAGTTTGAGGCCTGTTTGTCGTGAAATACTTCAGGGGTGACTTCCCTGGGGCCATTCTGCCGCTTTGTGCCGCCATACTTCCGTACTTTCCCCATTACTAGTAGGGAAAAGTTGTACGGTGTTGGTGGTTTCAAGCAGCGTGGCCAGCGAAAAGTTGAACAATCTTTTTTTACGTGATATTGTTGCCGAAGGATCTTCACGTGTATGTGCGCTAGCGCTCGGTGGCCACCGGCTGGCACTTGTCAGGATTGGTCCCAAGCGACTCTCTCATTCTGCCCATCCCCGTTTAAACGGAAGAGGTTACTTTCAAAGTTCGTTTGCATCAATGGACACTGCTCCCCAGCTCCCCCCGCAACAGCAGCAGACGGAACCCCCGAAGGTTAAGCCGTGCTGTGTTTGTAAGCCCCAAAAAGCCGAGCGCGACGAGTGCCTGTTGTTCCACGGCCAGGACTCGCCACAATGCAAGCCCATCATCGACCAGTATAAGGACTGCATGCGCGGCTATGGGTTTACACTGTAGTTGCACGCTCACAAAGCTAGCCTTAACAACACTTATCTGTACATAGATTGTACCGCACCGCGGACTATAAGACCTAAAATCAGACCACCGTGCAAAACCCGCCCCCTACTGCTTTTATGTCGTAATCAGGTGAGTAGGAAAGCGAACCTCGCTCGCTGTCGATTCCAGTCGCAGAGGGCCCGGCGCACCGACTCTAATGGGAAGCATTTTCTTGCCACATCTACCCACGGCATGGCATGTTGACCAGGCGATTCTCAGCGAGGACGACAGGCTCGTTGTCGTGCGGTTCGGCAACGACGCTTCCATTGAGTGCCTGCAGATGGACGAACTACTGTACGGCGTGGCCGAACAGGTGCGCAATTTTGCCGTGATCTACGTCTGTGACACAAGCGAGGTACCAGAATTCAACTCGATGTACGAGCTGTGGGACCCCGTCACGGTAATGTTTTTCTATCGTAACCAGCACATGATGTGCGACTTTGGCACGGGTGACAACAACAAGCTAAATTTTGTGGTCGACGACCCGCAGGACATGATTGACGTGCTTGAGTCGATTTACAGGGCCGCGAGCAAGGGCAAACGGTTCACAGCGAGCCCCGTTGACTTTTCACGCAAGCGGAAGCACTGAATATATAGTGTCCTTGCACAGCAGAGAAGATACAGTATATGCTCGGCAGTTAGAGAGGGAAGTGACGGCTTCCAATCAGAGGATGCGCTGGTGCTCACAGCTCCTAATCTCAGCTCCTAAATCACGGAAGATAAGTGATCTCTTGGGAGAGCGCCTACATATCGCCGCTACCCACACCCGGATCTCGGGATGGTGTGGGAGGGGAGGGAACTTCGCAGACCGGGCCTGGCTCAGAGGACCCATTTAGCCCAAACTTTTGACTACTGCGCAAAAACTAAAAGACTAATCCAGCGCTCTAAACGTGTACTTGACCTCCTCCCCATCCAGTCTAATGCGCGTCTCACGTGTGTCGGCCGTCCGCGCTCGCTTGTTGGACGAGCATACCATGATGCAATGCTCATAAACCCCTAAACGAGGTCTGAGGTAAGGGCTGCCGCGATTGTTTGTGCAGCAACTTGGGACTAAGGCTTCGCCAACGGGTAGCCCTCAATGACCGAATCAGCGGCGGAGAAGCCTCTGAATGGGAGTGCTGATTCAAAGAAGGGGCCAAAGAAACCAAAGGCCCCTCCCTCTCATAATTACTCGCCGCATTTGAATCCTGTGCACGTGGGGACAGTGCCGTCGCTCCTAAGTCGACGGCTGCGGCCTAGCCTCACGCTGAGCAGCAGCGAAGCGCGCAACCAGCGCAGAGAGCTTGAGGGGAGGCCCACAAGTGTGCCCCTAGACGTTTCTGGGTTCAAGCATCTGCTCATGCTCGTTCTCGTGACGGGCAATGTGAAGATGATGTGGTCTGATTGGGGCCAATTCGGCTTTAAAAATACGTTGAAGCATTTTGGACTAGGCTTTGATGATATCAAGATGGCCCTTATTGTTTTTGGCACAAATCTATTCTACATGCCGATTGCGCTTGGCATAGAAAAGGCGGCGAGCAGCGTGTCGCGGCGCTGCGGCCATCACTCGAGCTTTGACATGATCCACTATTTCTTGTGCTCTCTGTGCTTGGTGGTGGGCAGCGTGTTGACGTGGCGGCTTGTGGACCACCCACTCATGGCAACAGCGTGCGAGTCGAACACAATCGTGACCTTTTTGAAACTGATGTCGTTTGTGCATACAAATGCGGAGCTGCGACGCGCGGCAACGCTCAAAACTGAGCTTCCGGAGTTCTATTTGACGGGCCCGCAGTATCCGACGAACCTGACGCTGCAGAACATGGTCCACTTCTGGCTCGCTCCAACGCTGGTTTATCAGCCCGTGTACCCGCAGCGGCAGGAGATTCGTTGGACGCGGGTCCTATCACTCATGGGAGAGATTCTTACCGGCATTGTGCTCATTTGGGTTCTTATTATGCAAATGGCGCTCCCTGTATTAGAGCATCTTGTTAACAACAAGCACAGCCTGCGCACTTCTGCGGAGGACTACCTGAGTCTGGCAACGCTCAACATTACCATCTGGGTAATCGGCTTCATTGTGTTGTTCCAGTCGACACTCAACCTCTCTGCAGAGGTCACGCGCTTTGCGGACCGCAGATTCTATGGCGACTGGTGGAACGCAGGGAGCGTTGGAACGTTCTGGCGTGACTGGAATCTGCCTGTATCAAACTACTTCCGGCGGCATCTCTACACGCCGCTACGCTTGAAGGGCTGGTCACAAATGCTTGCGTCGAACGCAGTGTTCCTGGTCAGCGCGCTTCTGCACGAGCTTCTGTTCGGTGTTGCAACTCACAACTTCAACGGCGTCGCTTTCACCTCGATGATGCTGCAGCCAATTCTGGTATTGCTCACGGCCCCGCTCGAGAAGATGCGCGGCAAGGGCACAACTATAGGAAACTGCGTGTTTTGGCTGTCCATTCTGTTCGGACAGCCCACAGCCATTGTCATTTATTATCTCGAGTGGGTCGAACGCAACCCGTCAAGCAAGGGCTCGGGCCTCTGGTTCCAGTTTGGCAGCTAACTGGGTCACAGAGAGAGAGAGATCCCGTTTATTGCATAATACAGTGACCCGTCTTCGTATCGTATGATCTTTAGGAGCGCAGGCTATCGCAGGGCTAGCATTATTATACTTTTAGACTCAAAGTAAACAGCGGATATACAAGTAGCCGCCGTGCGCCCTGCCTTGAAACCACAGCCTATAATTTCAGCTACTACATATGGTGTGTAAGGGTTTTTCAGATCACCGTAACCCACACGCACTGCACCGCGCACCACACTGCGTTCCCTCTGCGAGCCAATGTTGCGTGGCCTCCAGACCTTAGCTCCTCGCGTGAGCGTGCGAGCAAAAAGTGGCTATGTGGCGCCAGGCGGCCGCACTAGCGTTCCGCGACGTGCGCAGACAAAGCTGCGCAGTGAAGACGTGCGTCCGGCCATCTACTTTAAGTTCGACCAAACGGTGCAACTCAGCGACGGATCCACAGTCCGGCGAAAGTCAGTATTTCCGCGTCAGGAGTGGAAGATGCTCTCGGATCAGCGGAACAATCCGCTGTGGAACCCTTCGAAGCCCGATGTGCGCGCGATCCAGCTCGACGCGAGCGGCAAGCTTGCCAAGTTTAAGAGGAAGTTCGGCGAACTTGGCGACTCTAGCGACGCCTCGGGAAACGCTGCGTCTGAGTCCTCCGCATTTGATTTGGACGACATTATGAGCGAGGATGCCGCGCAGGTAACGAGCGGCCGCATACACCAGGTGAACCAGAAGAAGAAGAAGAAATGAAGAACCCGCCCTCTCATGTACATATCCAAAAGTTGCTCGGCATCGAGCAGGCCCAACTTTGCAACTGTCTCTGTTTGTCTACAGGCTGTGTGCGTATGCCTAGAAGCGACGTTCCCCTGCGCCGGTAGTAGGGAGTCGCGTAGAGCGAAACTTAGCAGTGAGGTTCTATAAATCAAGTTTTTAAAGTGAGAGACATCGCATGGCTAAATAGCACTCGCGGAGCATGTGGCAAAGTCTATACACTGAGTGAATAAAAAGTAGAGTCAGACGATTTCGCCAGCCATGTGTGAAGATCTCACTGGGCAGCGAGTGCATCAAGCATGTCGTGAACCTTGTCCACGTTGTTCAGGTGCCACTTTGCTATTGTGAGCTTGTTCTGCGGCCCGACCATGATGGAGTAAAGGCCCCGCCTATTCTGGTCGCTGAGGACACGAAACATGTCTTCGTCGGTTGTATCGTCACCCATCGACATGACAAAGTCCGGGAACGCGTCCTTAGCCTCGGCCTTTTCAAACACGGTCCGCACAATCTCGCCCTTGTTGAACAACTTTGGTCGAATTTCCACGTTTGCCTTGCCAGCCATCACGTCCACGGGATACTTGTTGGCCACGGTCAGCTCGAGGTACGCGCGCAAATGGCTGGCCTGAAACTTGCCGAACTCGGGGTCTGACTTTCGGTAATGCCACGTAATTGCCGATTTCTTGCGCTCGATGACGGAGCCCTCTGTGCGCTCCGTGTAGCTTTGCAGCACGTCCATAACCACCTTCATCCAACCCATGTCCAATTTCGACACGAGGTCGTCCCAGTCGGCGTTCGGGTTGTCGGCCTTCAGCTTTACATAGCAGCCATGCTCAGCACTGAGGTTGATCTTGAACGATCCCAGATGCTCGTCAAGGAACCCCATGTCGCGGCCACTGATAACCCACACCACATTCTTGGGGTCGTCGCTCAGCGTCTGGAGTGCTTTCTTCAGCCGCTCGCTCGGCACAGCTGCGGCGGGGTCGCGTACAATTGGCGTGAGCGTGCCATCGTAGTCGAATAGGAACAGACGGCGTTCCGCGTTCTTGTACTTTGTGCAGAGCTCGGATACGTCCGCGTCCGGTGTGTAATGCTGGTTCTCGTGGCGAAGATCGTGCAGAACAAGCGTGGACAGAAACTGAGTGACAAACTTCCCGACGTCGTGCTCTAACGCCTTTTGGTACATGTTGTCCTCCTCAACGGCTGAACGTCTTGAGTGACCGCTGTGTAAAGCGTGATTTAGCGCATACGCAACCTGGATCGAGTCAAACGGGTTCACCGACTGGCCGCCCTCGGCAAGAAGGTCGGAAATGCCCATGAATTCGGAGAGCACGAGACCGCAGCCAGACGGCGGGTGCATGTGCTGGCACAGCACGTACTCGACGGCGGCCGAGCTCGCGCCCTCGCGGACAGGTGTGAAGAACCCCAGATCAGCGCATTGCAATAACGCAATGTACTCATCTTGGTCGATGTGGCGGCTGAAATGTATGATGGGCGAGTAGTGCATATCGCCATGCGTAGAGTTGATGTATGAAATGAGCTGCGAGATTTGCTGCTCGAGCCGCGGAGAGAATTGCCATGTACGCGTCGTGATCTGTACAAAGACAAGCTTGCCACGCCACGACGGAAACAGCTCCAGCAGCATGCCGAACGCGCGCAGCTTCTGTATGATACCCTGCGTGCTGTCCAACTTGTCGCGTCCGACAATGAGAATCTTGTCGTGGTATATATCGCCGATCTCCTTGACAATTTCGGCGACCTCTTTGCTTGTGCTGCGCTCAACCACGCTGCGCACGTCGATGCCAAATGGTAAAGGCGTGCACGCGACGTACCGACCGTCGAAAAGCAACTTCTGACCCACACTCTCAATGCCCGTGAGTCGCGTTGCTGCAGAAATGAAATGTTTGATATATTGCTGGCTCTGGAAGCCAATAATGGTGGAGTTTAGCATCCCGTTGAGCAGCTCTTCTCGTTGAGGGAGACCGCGAAACAACTCGCTGCTCGGAAATGGCGAATGCACATACAGTCCGATAAGCGCATCAGGGTACTTCTTGCGAATCATCTGTGGCAGCAGAAAGAGATACATATCGTGAACCATAATAACATCTCCCTGCTGATATGCATCAATGACAGCATCCGCATAGCACTCGTTTAGTTTGATGTAGCAGGCCCAGCCGTACGTCGAGTAGCCAACAGCCTGCTGCACAGCAACATCGTTCACATTGTGCGAGTAGTGCAGCGTCGGCCACAGCACTTGCTCTGCGTATTGGCGCCAGCGCCAGCTCGGACCATCGAGCCACACTGGGAGCCTTTTGTCGCCAAGGAGCCGGGAGAACTCTTCTTTCTCGTTTGTCGTCAACTTGCAGTTCTCGTCCTTCCCCTCGACCTCTCCAAGCCAGGCTATAGTGATGTTTTCCCACTCTGTTTCGTTGGAAATGTGGTCGAGGCACGCTGTGAGGGAACTGAGACCGCGGCGATTTCGCAGCAAAGGCTTAGGCTCCACGCCAGCAACTACAGGGAAGTTCGTGGTCACAGACAAAACGCGGCCGCTCACGTTGTTGCCAGCCTTCCGCGCTGCGTCCGGATTGAGTCCGACAAGAGGCAATGGTTCTTCCTCGGGTGGAGTCGGATTCTCCTGGTAGTTCGGCAACAGCGCCGCGTCCGTCAAGCGGCCGAGGTACGGCGTTCTATGATATTCCATTGCCTGCACTCGCCGTGTCCACGGTGAGATAGGACTAGCCGCTCGTGAGTCAGCGAGGTCTTAAGGCCGCAAGAGCGACAGAAAACGAGCAATGCTCGCGAGCGTCGCGTTCGTGAGATTCTTGTTGTTGCAGTATTGAGCTTGAGAACGCAGAATTTCTTCTGGTCTGCTATATGAGTAGGGCCCCCTGGTGCTTGTGATAACTTTATACATGCTGGCGCATCACGCGTCGGTGGTGTGCGGCACTTATCTTCCGTAGTTCACGATTCCTATATAAGCCACTGATCTAGATGTAGTAACTTGCGCTCGCGTGTGGGCTTCGTGGCTAGAGAGCATGACATTCTGGTCTTCAAGCGCTCACAACCCGATGCTAAGCGTCTGCCTTCATGCGGATAGGCCGCTGTCCTTGTGGGCCATGGTACGCCCTAGCCCCGCATGCTCGAGACCCGCAGCGCACGCGGCCCTTGAAAGTGTGGCGCTTCTTCTATCAATCTAGCTTTGTAGACTTGATCCCGCAGGCCTTTAGCTTATGAAGCTCCTATTCTTTGGCCCCCTGAAGGATTTAACCGGAAGGGCTGAGGAGTCCGTCGAGGTTGCCCCTAGTACTCGCAGTGGTGTTCTAAACCACGTCGCTGCAAAGTACCCAGAAGCCGCCGCTCTTCTTCCAAGCTGTGCCGTCACCGTAGACCTGGAATATGTTGGTGCGGATGATGAAGATACGGTGTTCGACGCGCGAAGTGAGGTGGCGCTGATCCCGCCTGTGTCTGCTGGCTAAGCGGCTTTCTGGCTACGGGACATGCAGGCAGCCTTCGGCTTGTCATAGCCATTTTGCGTGGGTTCTTTGTATGTTTAGGTGCCCTTCACATAATTTAAAATAATACACGGGCGTGTTTGTTCACTGGCTGCGAGTGATAATATGCGGTTCCTGATTGGCAGACGCATTAGATCGCTTGCGTGAGCTGCCCCATAATGAGGCGAACCTTCGCACAAGTAAGACAAGCGTTTAAACCCAGTCAATAGTAACCTAGATACGGACTCTTGGAATTAAATTAGAGCACAATAAAATCCGAGACCTACCAGCAGGGTTACCAGATTGCCTGGCTGCCAGGTTTCAGACACTACCCTATTACTTCGTTACACAAACAGCCCATTTCGAGGAAACAGAAAGAGCGAAACTGTGTAGAGCTCCTGAGATTACTCTGAAAACGACGATTAAACTAAGTTTGCTCCCTTCGGGATCTCTAATAGGTAGCTTTAACAATGAGCTTCCACTGTGTACAGTGTCTTGTCAGTACCTCTCAGGGCAGCGCCCTAACCACCGATATCTTGATCCGAAACCACTCGGACCCATTTGTGGACAGCCTCCACGCAAGCCCGCGGCAAAGCTGCGCTCGCAAAGTCAGCACGTGACACGATAGCCAAGAAGCACTGCTTCGCCCTTCTGTGCGGCGTGGATTCTAATTTAAGAGTGACTGCTGGCTTAGAGTGCTCACTAGCATCAACGTAACAATACCCGGTATCCAGAAGCGCTGTTTACGAGGCATCACGCCGCAGACATCGGCCACCCGTGAGTATCACGCGTGATGAATCTGTCGAGCTTATCTGGGCACGGGTATCATGCCGTGGGCTCCTGGCCCGGCCACGCATCGGGCGGTCGATTGTAGATAAGAGCACTGTCAATATATAACTTAGTCACTGGTGAGGTCCGAGCAGCAGGAACCATGGAGTTCAAGGGGTGGTCTGTCGACCAGTGGCGCACGGCGCAGACAGGCTCCGCCAAGAAGACCCAGGTAAATGCAAACCTGCATGCGTTACTATCGGCGACGCCAAACGGACCTGAGTGGATTCGTCTTTGCACACCAGCGGAGCTCAGCATGCAAGTTGACGCTTTGCCAGAGCCACACAGTAAGGAAGCTGCCAGCATGCCGCTCTATGGTGTTCCCTACGCCGTGAAGGATAACATCGACGTCCAGGGTCTGCCAACAACAGCGGCGTGCCCTACGTTCGCATACAGTCCTGCAGACGATGCGACAATCGTTGCCGAGCTTCGTAAGGCAGGGGCTATCGTACTGGGTAAAACTAACCTGGACCAGTTTGCAACGGGGCTCGTTGGGACGCGGTCGCCCTATGGCATCCCCACCTGCGTTTTCAGTGACAAGCATGTCAGCGGTGGATCGAGCTCGGGTTCTGCTGTAGTGGTGGGCAACGGTACTGTGCCTTTCTCACTTGGTACAGATACTGCGGGATCGGGTCGCGTCCCGGCCGCTCTGAACAACCTAGTGGGCGTGAAGCCTACAGTGGGTCTGTGGAGCACAGCAGGCGTTGTGCCGGCGTGCAAGAGCCTGGATAGCCCTACAGTGTTTGCGCAGGGTCTACGTGATGCGCAACGTGTGTTCAACCTTGCACTAAAGTACGATGCCCTCACGCCGTACACGCGCTCTCTTCCGGAGCGCCCCGTCACCAAGTTTGGCAAGCGGCCTGTTCTTGGTGTGCCCTCAGCTCTCGAGTTTTTTGGAGACAACGAAAATGCTGCCCTTTTTAACGCAACTGTCGAAAACATTGCCACGCTCGGCGTCGAGGTGCGCTTCGTCGACTGTTCCCCCCTCTTCCACCTTGCAAAGCTACTCTACGAGGGGCCGTGGGTCGCGGAACGGTACTGGGCCTGCCGGGAGCAAATTGCCAAACATGGTGCCGACTCACTGGACCCGACAGTACGTCAGATTGTCCTAGGAGGTGAGCACGTCGACGGAGTCGATGTTTTTGACAAGGAGTATACCCGGCAAGCCGTCAAAAAGCAAGCGGCAGAGCTCATGGACTCGCTCGATGCGCTGCTCATGCCGACCTGCCCGCTGAATCCAAAGGTTGCGGATGTGCTTGCAGAACCGATCGCGATCAACTCGCAACAGGGCTATTATACCAATTTTGTGAACCTGGCAGATCTTGCTGCTCTCGCCATACCCGCTGGCTTTCGTAAGGACGGATTGCCGGTTGGAATCACGCTGATGGGTCCCGCGTTCTCCGATTTTGCGCTCCTCGAGCTTGCAAGCCGCCTGCTGCCAGGAAAGCGCCCGATTGCTCGGTTTGACCGTTTCTCCAGTACTGAGGATGCTCTTGATGCGAAGCATATGCCAAAGGCCTCGACGCTGAGGCTCGCCGTTGTTGGTGCGCACCTCTCTGGAATGCCTCTGAACTGGCAGCTTCGCAAGGCGAAGGCTACGCTAGCAGAGCGCACAACAACGTCTCCCAACTACCGCCTCTTTGCTCTTGAGACCAAACCACCCAAGCCAGGCATCCGTAGGGACTCCAGGGGTGACGGCACGGCCATTGCCGTGGAGGTATGGGATGTGCCGCTCGAGTCCTTTGGCGAGTTTGTTGCCGCGATTCCCGCGCCGCTTGGTATTGGCAAATTGGAGCTAAAATCTGGAGAGTGGGTCTCGGGATTCATCTGGGACGGTACCTCTAATGCCACAGAAATTACCGCGCACGGAGGCTGGCGCGCTTACATCGCAGCGAATGCGAGACTCACAGATCGCCCGTTCACGAAAGTACTTGTTGCTAATCGTGGCGAGATAGCTGTACGCATCATGCGCACTTTGCGCAAGCTTGGCATTGCGTCTGTGGCCATCTACAGCGAGCCTGACCGCGAGGCGGAACACGTGGTGCTCGCCGACGAGAGCGTTGAGCTCAAAGGTACTACTGCAGCCCAAACATACCTCTCCATCCGTAAAGTGCTGGATGCTGCAGCGTCCATTGGGGCCGAAGCTATCGTTCCTGGCTACGGCTTCCTTAGCGAGAACGCTGAGTTTGCTGATCTCTGCGAGGCAGAGGGCTTCGTGTTCGTTGGGCCATCCGGAGCAGCTATGCGCGATCTCGGTCTCAAACACTCAGCACGGCGCATCGCCCAAGAGGCAGGTGTCCCACTTGTGCCAGGCACGGGCCTACTGGAGACGGTAGAGCAGGCTCTAAGCGCTGTTCCACAGATTGGTGGATATCCAGTCATGCTCAAGTCGACCGCTGGTGGCGGCGGCATTGGGCTACAGCGTGTGGACAGTGATGACGAGCTGAAGTCAGCTTACAACACTGTGCGCCATCAAGGCGAGGTGTACTTCGGTGACTCTGGCGTATTCCTCGAAAGCTTTGTGGAAAACGCGCGACACGTTGAGGTCCAGGTATTTGGAGACGGGCGTGGCACTGCGATTGCGCTTGGCGAGCGCGACTGTTCGTTGCAACGCCGTAATCAAAAGATTATTGAAGAGACGCCCGCGCCAAAGTTGCCTGCGCAAACAGCAGCTCGCCTGCACTCTAGTGCGGCAGCCCTTGCAGCCTCCATGAATTACAAGTGTGCTGGCACTGTGGAGTACATTTATGATGAGGCGCGCGACAGCTTCTACTTTCTGGAGGTGAACGCGCGCCTCCAAGTTGAGCACCCGATCACGGAAATGGTGACGGGTCTCGATCTCGTTGAGTGGATGCTGCTTGTAGCAGCAGATCGGCCTCCCTTTGACTCCACAACAAAAATCACACCAAAAGGCGCAGCTATGGAAGCACGCCTGTACGCCGAAAACCCTGCGAAGGATTTTCGGCCTTCTCCAGGGCAGATTACGGAGCTGACGTTCCCCAACTGGGCGCGCGTGGATGGGTGGGCCCGTAAAGGTACCGTTATCGGCACCGAGTACGACCCCACCATAGCGAAAATTATTGTACACGGCAGTGATCGGGAGGAGGCTCTTGAGAAACTACAACGTGCTTTGAGGGAAACAGTAGTCGGTGGAGTGACTTCGAACAAAGATTACCTTCTCGACATTGCCGGTTCCTCAATGTTTTCGGAGGCAAGGATGTTTACCAAAGTTTTGGACACCTACGAATACCGGCCTGCCGCTTTTGAGGTCCTCATGCCGGGGGGTGGAACTACGGTTCAGGACTGGCCTGGACGCACAAAGCTCTGGCACATTGGCGTGCCACCGAGCGGGCCGATGGACTCATACTCGCACCGTGCTGCCAACGCCTTAGTTTGCAACGAAGCTGACGCGGCCACTTTGGAAATCACGCTTACAGGCCCAACTCTGCTCTTCCACAAGAGCGCCGTCGTGGCAGTCACTGGTGGTGAAACGCATATCACAGTAAATGGCATCGAACAGAAGGGATGGTCTTCATTCGAAGTCCCTGCGAATGGCAAACTAGCAATTGGCAAGCTGTCTACTGGGTGCCGTGCGTACATCGCGATTTCCGGAGGCATTGACACGCCTCTGTACTTGGAAAGCCGCTCGACTTTTACTCAGGGGCTGATTGGAGGTGTAAATGGTCGTGCGCTGAAGTTCGGCGATATCGTGCCGCTTGCTTCCCGAGCGAATCCTGAGCTCAAGGCTATGCCGCCGTTTCTCGTACCAAAGTACAAAAACCACTGGGACATTGCGGTCACTTATGGTCCTCACGGAGCTCCAGATTTCTTCGATTCGGAGTTCGTGACCGAATTCTTCGCTTCTGACGTGAAAGTGCATTACAACTCCAATCGCTTCGGTGTGCGTCTCATCGGCCCGAAGCCCAAGTGGGCGCGCTCCGACGGCGGTGAGGCGGGGTTGCACCCTAGCAATGCCCATGACTACGTGTACTCTCTTGGTGCTGTTAATTTCACTGGTAACGAGCCCGTAGTTCTAGGCTGCGACGGCCCGTCACTTGGAGGATTCGTTTGCATGTGCGTCATTGTGGAGGCCGAGATGTGGAAGCTGGGCCAGGTGAAGCCGGGCGATACAATACGGTTTACGCCGATCTCGATAGATCAGGCGAACGAGCTGCGAGTTGCCAGTAGCAAGCGTATAGAGGGCCACAACGTGCCACTACCGATTTTGCTGCCCGTGCTCGAGAGCCCTGTGCTGTATCAGCAGGAGCACCCGACGCGTGTCGTCTACCGCCAAGCTGGCGATCGCTACATTTTGGTTGAATATGGTGAGAATGTCATGGACCTTGCGCTGAGGTACCGTGTGCACCAGCTTACTGAAGAAGTGATGGCCTCCGTTGATGGCGTTGTGGAGATGAGTCCCGGTGTGCGGTCGGTACACATCGAGTTTGAGCCGTCGCTTGTTTCGCAGAATGCCCTTGTCCAGCAGCTGGTGAAAATCGAGCAGTCGCTACCTCATCCGGAATCATGGAAGGTGCCCTCACGCGTTCTGCATTTGCCGATGTGCTTCGAAGACTCAAAGACGCTGTCGGCAGTGCAACGGTATAGCGAGACAATCCGTAGTGACGCGCCGTGGCTGCCCAACAACGTCGACTTCGTTACGTCTGTCAATGATCTGAAAAGTCGCAGTGAGATCCGCGACCTCATGTACACGGCATCGTTCATGGTAATGGGCCTCGGCGACGTTTACCTTGGTGCACCTTGTGCAGTTCCTCTCGACCCTCGCCAACGACTTCTTGGCACAAAGTATAACCCAAGCCGCTCGTGGACGCCCAATGGGACCGTAGGGCTTGGCGGCATGTACATGTGCATCTACACAATGGAGAGCCCTGGAGGCTACCAGCTCATTGGCCGAACGGTGCCAATTTGGGACAAGTTGTGCCTCAACGAGTACTCGAAGGGCGGCAAGCCGTGGCTACTGAAGAACTTTGACCAGGTGAGGTACTATCCCGTGTCTGAGGCGGAACTCGAGGAACAGGTTGCTAAGGTGAACGCCGGAACGTTTACGCCAAAGATCGACTACGACAACATTTTTGACTTTGCCGAGTATCAGGAGTTCCTTAGGGACAACAAGGAGTCTATAGACGCCCATAATGCGAGCCTCGCGAAGCAGATGGACAAATTTGCCGCCATCGTGTCGGCGTCAGACCAAAAGGCGGTGACTTCAACCGCACAGGAAACGGACCTGAGCCAGTTCAGTGACAACGCCGTTATGGTTTATGCCGAGATTACTGGGCGGTTTTGGAAGACTGTGGCATCCGAGGGTCAACAGGTCACGCGTGGCGAGCCGCTCGTGATTTTGGAGGCTATGAAGACGGAGATGAGCATCGTTGCACCCGAGGACGGCGCAGGCAAGCTCGTGAAGATTGTCCAGAAGGCGGGCGATCTTGTTGAGGCGGGCGATCTTGTAGCAGTAATTGAGCCGTAGCAGTAACTGAGCCGCTGGCTTGAGAACATTAAATTAACATTGTTTAAAAACTAGTTGGATGAGCACGGGAGGGGTAGGTCTGTTGCGTGCCTTGTTGCGTGCGCGCCCTTGTTGTGCGTTATCAGTATACGCAGCAGATACAGTGGCATGACCTCCGGGAAGCAGCCTATTGACACGTGACCATCTATTAACAGGGAGACGTGAAACGACTATCGCGAGTGTCAGGGACATGCAGAATATCTGTATTGAGCTCTCACACACCCTGGAGAGCGTGTCGCGTTGCCATGGAGTCACAGGAGACAGCCCCGCAGAGCTCCGCACAGACGACGCCGCAGCCGCAGCCGCAAACCGAGCCCGATGTCATCACAGACCTGCCGGTGCTGCATACGGCGAAGCGACTGAAGGTCGAAGCGCGGAAGCTAGACGGAATGCAGCGCGAGCTTTACAGCCTCATTGGCGACAGCCAGCCACCAGTAGTTGTGGCGCCAGAATCGAAGTTCAAGACGCGGCCCGAGTGGCAGCAGAGGGCGGCTGCGTGGCGCGAGGCCGAGTTCGAGCCGAAGGCAGGGCTCGTTTTGCGGCACTGGGTGCGCGCGGCAAACGTTGCCGACGGGACAGCGGGCGACCGGTTTGCGCGGTTTAACACTCCAGTGAGTGTTCCTGAGTGGCGGGACAGTGACTATAAGCTGTTCGAGAGTGTGGAATGGTCTCTTGAAGAGACGCGGTACCTGTTTGACCTTGCGCGTGACTTTGATCTGCGGTGGCTTGTTATTCACGACCGCTACGACTTTCCGAACAAGACGCGCACAATAGAAGACCTGAAGGAGCGATACTACGAAGTTGCATCCGTACTGCTCAAGGAGCACCCCGCCAGCATGGAGCTTGGTTTAAGCCCGCATGACGAGGAGCTACTACAGGCGATGCAGTTCCCTAAAGAGCGCGAGCTGCGGCGTAAGGCGCACCTCGAAAGGCTTCTGTCGCGATCGCCCGAGGAGGTAGCTGAGGAGGAGGCGCTCATTCTCGAGGCTCGGCGGCTTGAGTCTGTGGCTGCAACAATGATGGCGGAGCGCGAGCAGCTCCTTGAGATGCTGGACTCGCCGCAGCAAGACATGACGAAGGCCGGAAAGAAGGATCTTGCGACGAGCCAGGGCGTGGGTCAGCTGCTACAGGAGTTGCAGAGCGAAAAGAGTCGCAGGGTTTCAACGCCAGTGCCTGCGCGCACCGACTCATCAATTGCTTCGGCCCTCAATCGTACCCTTACACAGCGGGAGCAGGCTGCGTACGGCATTGCATACACGGACACGGCGAAGGTGAAGCAGACGGGCGTGTACTTGAGGTCAGCAAAGCTCACACCAATCCGTCAGAGCCTACTGCCGAAGGTGCGTGCGATCACTTCGGAGCTCGGTGTTCCTTTGAAGCCGGTGATGCCCACGGCGCGCGTGTGCGGGCGCTACGAGTCGCTGTACCAGTCCATTACGATGCTGCTCGAAGCGAAGAAAGTGCAAGACCGGCTAGAAATGGAAATTGATGTAGTTAAGCGTGCACAGAGCCAACAGCGGGGGCTCGCGTCGCACAGCGGCGCTGAGAAGGCAGACACGGAGGCGCGAGCGCCGTCCACTGCTGCCGAGGACGCCGAGATGTCACAATGACGCTCTTAATGACTGCGCGACTGCAGCGACTGCATTTATTTATTAAAAAAGATTTGTACATACATGGTGGTGCTTCGTATGGGAGACTAACTCAGATGCCGTGGATCGGGATGGGGCTTTAACTAGCCTAGCAATGCCCTGCTTATTTGTGGATGCGTGACGTCCAGACAGCCTCGGAAAGAGACATGCGACTGGAGGGAAGAGCTGACTGCCATGTCATGGAGCAAGCACGCTGTACGGTCAGCGTGTGAACAGTGTTGCTCCCCCTGCTTCTATTGGTTGTGGCGGTGATGGAGGGGGGTTTGTCAGGTAGGGCGGCGTATGGTTGCGCGGCTTCCTGGCTGCTATGACAGGCTACGCTTTGGCCCGCGGGTCTTAGCAATATTCCTTGAGTGCACCGGCGTACTTAATGGCTCAGTGCTGCGCTGTTATTATTGTCACGCGGCACGCCTGCTGTGAAGGCTGGATTCTGATCTATACCGCGCAGCGTGGCGCGTCCAGGGTAGAAGTTCCCCACATGCAGTCGCCAAGAGCGGGTAAGGGTATATACGCACTGCGAATGCGATTTGAAGCGACGTCGCGCCAGCCGTCACCGAGCAGGTGGCACACGAGCACCGGACTTCAGTGGACTGCAGAGACGCATTTTTCTGAATAGGAATTTTGTGGCTTTTCGCTGTCCCCCGCCCACGTCTAAGTGGTCTCGATGGCACTATAAGGATCACATGGCGCATGCATTCTAGAATACCCGGGGTAGGGCGAGGTGCGGCTCCCCCCCCCAGCAACGCAGCCCAATGGGTTGAGCAAGTCGCCGGCCACTGCGCGAGTCCACGTGGCAACGCCTGCTGCAGGAATTCCCCGCGCATATAAATACGAGGTGGAATTGCGTAACCAAAACTTTCTCTACCGTCTAATTACAACAATGTCACTCCAATTTGGATTCCCCGCTGTGCAGGCCGGTGCGGTGCTTATTGGCGCCGCGTTCGCTCAATCGTCTAACTTCATCATTCAGCGTCCTGTGTTTGGCGCCCTGTACCACAAGGCGCAGGCCGCAGCGACGCCGAAGGATGTCCTTGAGTCTCGCGAGGCGGCCAACGTCGCCACTACGCTGACGACGTCCCTCGCGGCGTCTGCACTGCAGTCGTATGCTATCAATGCGCTGCTGTACCTGACTGGTGCTAAGGACTACAAGAGCGCAAGCATTGTAGGTACCCTGGTGCTCCTGGTGTCGGCTGGCCCGCAGCTCATCACGAACACGTTCGTGGCGAAGAAGCCACTCGACGTCGTCCTGTCCCAGCTTGCTGTGAAGGTCCTTGACACTGTTGGCGTTGCGCTGGCCCTCACGGCTGCGCGCGGCAACGCTGTTGACAACCAGCCTGCCTCTGGCCGCAACACCTCCGTTCTGCTGCCCTCGTCTGGCCGCTAAGAATGGTCGGCTAACGGCGCGTAGCACTGAGTTACGATAAGAATAGCATATTAAATAGATGCTGAAATGAAATTCTTGTACAAATTAGAGACTAACAATTAGATCAGTTGTGAGATGAGTCCGTTCAGTTTAGGCGCAGCCTGTGTGGTGTGTGAGCGGTAGACGTAGTGCATAAGGGTTGTGGGTAACGCGGCGCCTGCTGAGGTCGCTAGCCTCCCCAGCTATATTACTTGCAGTACTACTTGCAGTATTAAAAGCATTTAGTTTCGCGTCCCTTCCAATGTTTGCAGGGAAGAAGTCGGCGAAAGCCCACGGCGTCTCGTGAAGCGAACTGGCATGTACGGGGGCAGCGCGTGCTAACTCACGCTGATCCAGTTGGTGAGCAGAAACAATAGAGCCGTAGATCGTGAAGAGCGACTATGCAGATAAGATCACGCAGTGAGACCAGCCGCCTAGTTTTTTAGAGTCTGACGCCGTATGGCACCACATCACACGATAACTTAGGGCCCCCAGCAGAGAGACACACACCAAGGGCTCTGTGCTGTGCGCGACACAAGTTTATTCGTCGATGTTTTAAGCGAGCGCGCGACAGCGGCGCACCATCGCCGTCAAGGCCGCAACGGCCGCCAGGATACCACCGCCAGCTACGGCCTTCACGACCGTGTCGACAATTTTCTGCTGCAAGTGCGAGGCCGCGAGTGCGCGCGAATACCGCACGTCCGAGCGAAACGAGACCATTGTGTAAAGCGGGAGCCAGCGATCGCCGAGCCAGCGTGCGAGCGTATTGTCGACATACTTGCGCACGCGGAATGAGAGCGTCGCGACAGAATCGCGCATCTCTTTGTAGTTCTGCATTGACAGGTCATTGATAGCATCGAGGTCCGGTTTACGGTGCCGGGAGTACAAGTCGAATGCGGCGGCCCACATCTGGGGATCCGGAAACCTGTCTAAGTGCTCCATGAGCACACGGACGTCCTCAAGACCGGCGTTAAGGCCCTGGCCATAGAAGGGCACCATGCTGTGAGCGGCATCACCAAGAAGGATGAGCGAGCCCTCGACGTTGTAAGGCGCGCACTTCACGCTCGTAAGGCGCCCAACGGCCGTCGTCACGCTTAGGCTTGTGAGCACGTCCCAGCCAAGGATCTCTGCGGCGTCCGGGAACTCGCGCTCAAACCAGGCTGCAAACGCAGCGGGCCCGCTTTGTTTGTCGCCAAACAGCTTGAATAGCTCTCGCGGTGCGAACAACGTGCCCGTGAAGGTCCCGTCCGGGTTCGGCAAAGCAATGAACATGTGCGTGCCGCGCGGCCACACGTGTAGGTAGTTCTGCGGCCACTGCGGAGCCACAGGGAGCGGCACCTCCATGTAGTACGTACCTACGGTCTCCATTTCGAGTTTGAAGTCGGTCTGGCGCGCGACGACGCCGCGTAGCTTTGAGTATGTGCCATCACAGGCGAACACGGTGCGGCCGAGGCGCGTGAGCCCCGCCGCATCTGCCGGCACGGCCGCGCTGAACTCAATGGCAATGCCAGCACTTTCGACGGCATTCATGAGCACATCATTTAGCGCAGCGCGCCCAATAGAATGGATCGCCTCACGGCCGCTGATACCGTACGCCACACCGTCGAGCTCGCCAGTGCGCGTGTGCACCATGCGCCCACGCATCGGAACCATGGCGCCACGGATTGCGGACTCGAGCGCAGGGTCAATGGATGCGAGCGCGCGCAGTCCGCGCGCGCTGATGGCGAGATTGATGCTGCGCCCAACCTCGCGGCTCAACTCAGTGCGCGGGTCTGCCCGCTTTTCGAAAACGACAACGTCGTGCCCACGCTTCTTGAGAGCAAGCGCAGTGGCGCAGCCGACCATGCCGGCGCCAACGACGGCTAGCACCATTGTGTTCCTTGCTGCAAGGCTTTCTAGCTACAGTGGACTGACTATGTACAGCACTTAGGGTTGGGATCCAATCCGTGGGGCCTGCCACGATAGATTCGCGGCGCGCTCAGAAAGAGAGTATGGCTCTGACTAGATGCTCGCCTGTACGGGCCCTCAGCTCGTATCGTGGCGAAAATGAGTTCGTGCGAAATGTCAATGCGACACCCGCTCTCTCAGCGCCGGATGTTCTGCAGATGGCGGAAGATCTAGAGATGTAGGGTTGGGGCACCCGGCCTGGCAACCACTATAAACGAGCGCCCGGACGCAGGCTACTCGCTACACACCTTCCCATAGCTTCGTCCCGTTTTGCACCATCAATAATCATGCTGTAGCAAGTCTTCCCTAAAGTAGCTAAAATTAGGCTCCGTTCTCGTAGCTAGGCCGGCCGCGCATGGGGGAGCGCGCTCTTGATCTGCGCACCACGCTCCCTCCCTCTTCCCACTCACCCGCGCGAGTCGACGTAGCCGATGGATACGTTTGGCCTGAACGACCACTGCATCGTGCCGTGGAAAGATGGAAGCATGTATGCGGGTCGCGTGCAGAAAATTCTCGATCCTGCGCGGGACGTAGTCGTGCAGACAGTGAGCCATAAGCGGAGCGGCAAGATTGTGAACGTCGAGGAGTCCACGCCCCTCGCACGTTTCGCCAAGGACCGCCACGCGCGTGTATCGGCAGAGGCGATCGAGGAGAGCCGCGCCTCGGGCCACAGCTGGTACTTCGTGCACTATTCAGGGTGGAAGCAGTCGTTTGACGAGTGGATCCCCGAGGAGCGCATGCTGGCCTACACGCCGCGACACATCGCAGAGATGAAGCGTGTGAATGCGGAGCTAAAGGAGCTCGAGAGGCAAGCACGGCTTGAGCGCGAGGCGGCGGAGAAGGAGCGAGGGCACAAGAAGAGTAAGAAACAGCAGAAGCACAGCGCTGCTCAGATCAAGCGCGAACCCGCCAGTAGCGATCACGCTACGTCAGCAGCAGACAGCAAGGCAGCATCTGCGTCTAGGCCCGCGTCGAAGCGCGGTCGCCAGGGCACGCCGGTCGAAAACTCGCTGCCCGTCGGAGCGACGAAACGACGCCGTGTCGGAATCGACGACTCGTCGGCTCCTGAACTCAAGATCAATGTACCGCTCGACCTCAAGCGCATCCTAGTGCGCGACTGGGAGCTCGTCACGCACTCGCGCCGTGTCGTACAGCTGCCGCGCGCTGTGTGCGTCGTCGAGATCATTGAGGCATTTACCGCTGCACATCGGGATCCCATAGCGACGGGGCCGAACGAAAACCTCGAGCAGTTTGCTGAGAGCATTATCACTTACTTTGACTACGCACTGGGCATGATGCTTCTTTACCGTTTCGAGCGAAATCAGTACTACGCGGAGCGACATGCGTGCAAGCAGGGCTTCAGGCCGTCGCTCGTGTACGGCGCAGAGCACCTCGCGCGCCTCATTGTGAGCATGCCGGCGCTGCTGGCGCAGATGCCTGGTATGGACGACAAGACAACAGAGTACGTGACGCAGACCGTGAGTCTGCTAGCAAAATACATAACCGACAACCGCCGCCAGCTTTTTGCTGGGGAGAAATCGTATGACTCGGTGACGCGAGTTTACGAGGCATTTGCTGTGCCCGACATGCAAGGAGATATGCAAGGAGACAACCACGCTGGAGAGGACGACGACGCTGAGGCTGCAGAGGCGGTGTCGACCGAAGCAGGCACAGCCGAGCCGGAGTCGCCTGAGCCGGCGGCATGAATAGGGACACGTTAATGATGATGCAAGCGAATGGGTTACTATTAATGAAGAAAAAAAGCTAGAGGACTGAATAGCGCCCGAAATAAATAATAGAGAGCGCTACTGCGCGGACGTTGAACAGCAGATGCGAGCTCGCTCAAATAGAGGCGATCGTCCTTCACTTTAATGAGCACAGCGCGGTGTAGAATAGAATGGTTACTTCGCACTGTGGACACGGACTTAACTGGCCACTGGAATATGTGCTCATCGAATGTGGCAGTCGAACCGGGTAGCTGCCTCCGCAGCCACATGTAGTGTTTCGCGTTCGTGTTCATGTTCACGTTCATGTTCGTGGTGTTGGTGTTGGTGTTGGTGTTGGTATCAGGTATAATTATGAGATCAAAATTGGCTCATTGAGTCAATACTCGAGAAGCTTGACGCGCTGTGCCGGTAGGACCCACCATAGAAGTCCCCAAGTTCGTGCACGCCAAGACAGCCATCGCTGTCGATAGTCACGGCGCCGAGTCCGCGGCCCATATCAGCAACGCCGAGGCCTAAGAAGTGGCGGCTCTCACTGACACTTGGTGCGCCACTCAGCAGATCGTTCGCGAAAACCTCGAGGTCGCCGTCCAGCTGTTGTCGCCGCACGTAATCGTGGTACACAGTGTCGAGCTCATCTGTCTGTTCGCCAGACGGCTTGGCCTGTGCCTCCTCGAGGTCCCACACGCGCACAGTGCCATCAGCAGCGGCCGTCACAAGCTCGTTTGCGGATGTCCACTCCACGGCGTGCACCATGTCTGCGTGCCGCGTGTAAGTCGCTACGGGGCTACTGTTGCGGATGTCCCACACCTTCACGGTTGTGCGGTCATGCACAGCAGCGACCATATTGCCGCCGTCAAACGGGTTCCACTTCACAAAACTGACGCTCTCGTCGTTGTCGACTGGAGGCTTAAGGCCGGCATTCGTGCGGTCCCGCACGCGAATGTCGCGTATAGACACACCACGCTTGCGACCAAGCGCGTACACCCCCTCGCGGCTGTCGCAGAGGCCGATGCAGTTCGTGTTCCGCGTCTTCTGCATCACAAGTGGCACATCGCTGCGGTTCGGCTCCCACAGAAAAAGGTGGTCGCCGCACAGCGTGAACAGGGATGAGTCTGCGCAGCATGTCCACGCAGTGCTCGTGAGCTCTAGGTTACGGATGCGCAAACTGCTGCTGCTGGCGAACCCGGCTGGCAGGTGCTTGCTGTGGTTGTATCGCTTCATGATCTCAGCGCTGCCGTGCGGATCGCGCGACGTAGAGTCTGGCAGCAGCGTGAGGTGTGCCGTGCCATTCTTGTGCCCGGACACAAGCACATTTCCCGTGCGTCCAAGTCGCGACTCAGGAGTGGCCCAGCTCAGAGAGTGAACCTCAGGCAAGGAGATCGTTTGGTGGTGCGTCACACTGTCACTGTCTACTTCGTACACAAACAAATTGTTCTGCTGGCTGCCGCTTGCGACAGCGCATAGAGAGTCGCTCCGCACGGCTAGTGCTGTGAGATACTGGTTGGGGTCTGGAACGCGCCAGTAGTTTGATGACGGGCGGAATACGCCAGATGTGATTTCGGACCGGATAGATGTCGCGGACGACGCTGTAGCGTTCGAGGGAGATGTGGGCGACTCCGGCCCATTGTACACAGCGGTGCTCTCCTTGTCAAGCGGAAGGAGGCCAATGCGCGATGCAAGTTCGTCCATTATGAGTGAGCGCCCGCCCGGCTGAACGAGCGGACTGGGACCAAGCCCGAAATCGAAATCGAAGTCCATTGTTCTCTCTAAAAAATCTGCCCTTAACAGCCGCGAAAACTAAGCCAAACAGGACCACGATCTATTGATTTAGAGATCTACACGTGTGTTTGCTGGCCGGGTAGATTTATATACCGCTAGCACGGCCTCTGTCTTACCCGCCTGGGGTCGTGCATGCCCAGCCACTCACGAAGCTGGCGGCCCTAATCCTGAAAGAGAACACTGTCAACCAGCCATTCTGTAAAGTGTCGATTAGTCACTAAGTACTTTATGCACGCCGCTACAACGTCGTGCCGCTTATCATAAAGGCGTTGTGTCATTTAGGCTATGGAAAAGCGTACAGAAGACCTACCACGATTATCTGGTTCGTTCACGCGGCCCTCACGCTTTGCGTGGTATGCACGAAGCGAGGCTGAAACTACTAATGGGTCGCTTTTGGAACCCGATTAGTTCGACGGGGTTTGGAAAGCGTGAATAAGCGAGCGATGACTATGCACGGCCTGCATATGAAAGGGAATATTATTTTGAGCTTGCGCTGAAGTGTGCGTATGATTGGATAGCCCTTGCGGGCGACATAATATTTTGTGGAGACGGCTAAATAATATGTGTTCAGAGATGCAGGTCTGCGACGTGCATTGGCAAGATTGCCTGCAATTGGGCAAACAGAGAGCGCGATTAAGAATGTGCGGACCGAGTGAAACAGCACCGACCAGCATTTGAAGTTAATTCACGCAGGCTGAGGCCTGCGATAAGCCGTTGGAGGTTCGCATCACTTCCCGACAAGGAAGTCTTATGCTGTTCGTGAGACACGCCGGTGCCTTGCCGGACGCTTCCCAAAGCACGTGATACACATGCCTGGAAAACCTGAGCTTTTTCAATCTGTTGCGTCAGACGACGTCGCCGCAGACTTGAGGGGGATGTCGGTGCAAACGCGGCTAGCGGGAGCCCGAGAGCTTGCCGCCGTATTCAAACGGTGGCCGAATGATAGCCACAAGGTCTACGCATCTTTCCGCGACGCACAGCTCAAACTGTATGACACAAGCACACCTTCAAAGCTCCCTGATGCGGAAACGATGAAGCTGCGCGCCGACTCTGCCACGCGGCTGCTTGAGAACAAATACTCGAAGCGATTTGAGCCGGACCAGCGGCTTCTGCATCCCGACGGTAACAGCATGTATTACGAGCTCATCACGCGTGAGGCGAACCGACAGCAGCAGAAGGGCGGCATCATAACGGCCATCCGCGCAACCCTCTTTGGATGGTGGAGAAAGTAACCTGGATAGAAATGTACATAAACCTATTTATTAAGATCATTTGCATGGATGTTCGGCAGCCGGCGCCTGCGCCGGTGCCTGTGCCCGCGCCGTTCTTTCTTATTTTTTGGCAAATGACATGACTCCAACATCGGGAGCACTTGTGTCGCTAGCCCAGCGATCGAGCGCTGCAGTCGCGGCCTCAACACTTTCGAACTCGACGAACGCGACATGCTTAACAGCAAACATCCGGGCTTCCACAAACCCAACGTGGTCTTTAAATGCATCTTGAAGCGTTGCAGGCGTCAGTCTCTCGGGTACTCCTTCGAGGAACAGCACGTTGTGAGGCTCGCCGCGCTCCTTAGCAGCCGTGAGCATCGGGGTCGACTCTTTGGCAGCAGCGGTAACCATCGTAGGCTGCTTCACGGCATGGCGCTTCTCCACACGGCGATGGCGCTCAGTCTCCGGTGCATGCACGTCAGATCTCTGGCGGGCATATGCCACTCGCAGCGGCTTTGCGTGCCATTCACAGCCCTGCAGGGACGCAAGCGCGCGCTCAGCATCCACAGCGGACGTGAAGATCACAAATGCCTGGCCGCGCTTGCGCAAGCTCTTGCGAGCAACGACATCCACAACGGGTCCATAATCTGCGCACAGCGCTTGCAGACCTGCCTTCAGCTGAGTGAGAGGCACGCGCTCATTGAGGTTGTTTATGTACAGCGTCTCATTGCGCGGAATCTCCCCGCGCGCGCCTCCATCAAGCGAGCCCGAACTCTCAGGAACGCCCAGCTGACTTTGCACGTCCGAGGCACTGTCGGCCATTGCGGAGTGTGTGGTGCTGCTGCTGCTGCTTACAACGCCGCCGCCAGCGTCAAGTGTGTGCGTATCAGGTAATCAGGAAGGGCGCGCATAGCAGAAGTGCAATAGTTCGGGAATGACATCGAATGGGTCATATCTCGTTGCAGCAGGTGCAGCGCTTACATTAGTTGGCGGTGCTGTCGGGTACTGGTTCGGCCGTAGCGCTGAGTCGGCGTTCGAAGATTACGATGTGGTTGACGACGCCGGTGACGAGCCGTGCAAGATGGTTCTCGTCGTGCGTAAAGATTTGCCCATGACAAAGGGCAAAATCGCAGCACAGTGCGGCCACGCCGCTGTAGCATGCTACGAGAAAGCTCTTGTAAAGGCGCCACGTGTGGTCGACGCGTGGAAGAGTGCGGGCCAAGCAAAGATTGCGCTGCAGTGCGACGGGCTTGAGGAGCTACAGCGGATCCGCATGCGCGCAGCACGTCTAGGCATGGTCGCTGAAGTCATTGTGGATGCCGGGCGCACCCAAATTGACCCTGGCAGCACAACGGTGCTGGGTGTGGGCCCTGCTCCGGTGAAGCTTGTGAACGAAGTGACCGGGCACCTTAAGCTTCTATAAGTTTTGCTGCCAAATCTCTCGTAACAGTAGTTGTACATACGCTTCCATTGGGCTGCGTGCTTTCGTGGAGCTAGCCAATGAATGAATGGCGCCAAACAAATTTTGAGTTTCTCTTTCTTTTAAATAGATACAATAAATAGGCCCTGCAGCGGGTCGAGCTCGAGGATTTCAGTACCAATCACCTGGTCCCCGGGGAAAATCTGCTCTGTGTGCGCCGGTACGAAGAGCTCAACATTGATACCCAAGTCCAGACAAAACGCAGGCACAAGATGACCGCCCTTCTCAAGCGACGGTTGCAAAACAACGCACCGGTAAATGTGGAACATGTGCGACTCCTCTAGCTGTGCTTGCAGCGTACGCAACGCCCAGAACTTCTCGTCGCGATCTTCGAGCACGGTAGCAAGCTGAAGCTGCGGCTCAATGACCTCGTGCACTTTCGCGGAGAGCGACGCGCGCAGCTTACCAGCAGACGTCCTTCGCGGGATCGACGCTCGTTTTGTGAGCTGCTGTTGCGCTAGTAGGGCAAGCGAGCTGTCAAGTGGCCGTCCAATCGGGACGTACGCGTCGGTGCGCAGCCGCTCGTGCCAGCCAGGTGAGTCACTGAGCTCTTCCCGCCCGTGCACAGTAATGAGATACATCATATCGAGGCCAAGCCTGTGTGCTACCTGCGCAGCAATGCGTCCTGCAGCGGCTTGGGCCTGCGTGGCAAGCAGTCCTTGAACCTCGCTCCAAGATGTCTCTTCATCAGGGTCGCGCTCAAATGCGGGCTTTAAAACTTCTGCTGCCTCTAGCTCAGCCGCAGCAGTGGCGCCAGTGTTGGGGATCTGCAATTCGTGATCGCTCAGCGTTGGGTCGATCGTACTCAAGAGCCGACTGATCTCAGAAAAGTCGTGGCCATCACTCGGCTCATGCGGCAGAACTTCTACCACATCGTGCTCGGCTGAGGCTGCGTCCCACTCCAACGTCCTCCAATTATGCGTGAGGCTCAGCCGCAGAGCCTGTCGTGGGACACCACGCTGGAACGCAGACGCACTCGTTAGCGACTCAGGCAGCAGCGGTACGAGACTTCCACCGAGCCGCACGGTGCGAGCACGCGTCCCAATGGGGCTGATCTTGCTCAAAATGGACGACGACTGACTCACATACGGCACGTATATGTTGAGGCGGGGCGACGTGGCGTCGCGCTCAAGACTCACAGCCGTATTTCTGTCCAGCAGCGTGCACTGCTTTGCCAAGTTGGTTGTGAAAAGTGGCGAGCGGTAGGTACTCAGCTCGTCGCGCGTCACGGAGTGCACGCTTTCGCTAGATGCTTCAGCAGAGCGGCCAGGATGCACCCATGGGAACAGCCGGATGCCGCCAAGTCGCTCGATGGCGCTACTGATGGCATGCGGGCTGTCGATCACACGCCTATGATTCTCGCATTTTTCCAAAATGGCAACTACGGCCCGCGTTATGCGAGGATCATTCCAAAGCACCCAATGCTCAAGGAAGTCGCGCAGCGTTGTACCAAGCCACGACGGGGAGTTCAGTTTCATTTGCGAGACGCCGTGGTCAAGTTCTGTCTGCGTAAGAGCGAACATCACCTTCTGAACCGCATCCATCGTTTGGGTAGCCACAGCTACAAACGGCGAGCGGCCCGCGCGCACAAAAAATAGCGTGTGATACGCCATGGCAAGGTACACAGCTAGCCGGTCAACGCGATGCAAGGGCGCTGTCGAGTCGTATGGTGAGAGAATGCGCGCAACCCGGCTGCATACATCTTCGAAGTCCACGGCGCGCGGCCGCTCGTCGAGCGCTAAATACGCATACACAACCCTCAGTAGCGGCACATAGCCGGCACACGCAGCATGTGCGGAGCCTATCGCAGCCTGCAACCGTTGTGAAACCTCATCTCTATCATACTGCAGGCTCGGAAGTGGTGCGAACAGCCCGCGTAGCACAAATGCGACCTCCTGCGTGGATCCTTGTACAATCGACCCATCCGCAGTAATGCAGTCGAAAGTTCCGTTCGGGAGTGAGAAGGACACGAGGCCAAACTGCACGGAGCCGTCGCGCGCAACAAGCTCCACAGCATCGCCGGGGTCCACCGAATCAGGCACAACGCAGCCAGAGACCGACCGCTCATGCAGCGCCTTTCTGCGCTTCCCAAGAAATTCTCGGTAGTAAGTATCAGTAGCTGGCCAGCGTCGTGGCCCAACGTAGAGGCTCGGGCGCGTAGACCGTTTTGGTGGCAGCGGGCTGAATTTGAGGTAATTCGGAGCGTCGGACAGCCACCGGCGGCCGCCACCGAGAGACGCGAAGCCGCCTATTGGCGTCCGACGACACACACTCCATAAAACGAGCCGCAAGCACACTTTTTCGAGATGCCTCTCACACACGCCGCGATGGTTGGCGGCCGCTTACCAATGGACGAGGGTGCCGGTTCGCAGACGGAAAGACTAGGAGGGCAGCCCGTTTTACACAGACGAGGAGGCTACACTAAGAAGAAACAGTATAAGGCTGCATCAGGCAGCTGTAGACAGGACGACGCCGAAGGGAGTCTTGTATCAGTCTTGCTAGTAAAACGTGCGTTTCCCTTTTTTGGATCATTATAAAAATATATGGATAACTTAGGCACGCAGCTTCTTGAAGCGGCGCTCGGGAGCCGAGGCCGTGAAGTTCTTCACATCGGCCTGAACCTTGAGGCCGAGCGACTTCAGCAGGTCGCCGGTCTGGCTGTCGATGACAAGGCCCTCCTCGACAATGACGTCGAGAGCCGACTTCTCGGGCACGTACTGGTCGCGGCGCTCGCGCTCCTCCTCCTGCAGCGCGAAGGAGACACCGTTCACGGGGCCCTTGGCAATGCGCTTCATGAGGTGCGACGTGTAGCCAGCGACCTTGTTGCGCAGGCGCTTCGAGGGCACGTACGCAACAGAGTCAATGATGCGCTTGTTGCTCTCGAAGTCCTCACTGAGGCGGGGGTAGTACTTCTCAATGAGGCTCTTGCTGGCCCTCTTGACGGTCTTCGTACGAACGCGGCTCATCTTTGAAGTCTCGAGTTGAGATTTTCACTAACGAAATATCAGGCTAGGCTTCTCGCTGGGAGATGGGCTAGGTCCACTGCCCTCCACGCAAGAGCGGGCCCAGCCATTAGCTGGGCATACCCTCGCGTCACCTGTTCACTGTCATATGACCTTTTGCTTTCATTAGGCATCTTGCGTAGAAAAGCCCTAACTCTTCAGGTGCCCTAGTCACATGCGACTGTTGAGGCGGCGGCTGCAGCTGGGACCCTCGTGCATACTGGCGTGGACCTATAAATCGCATATATAACACGAGTGCGTAATCGCGCGTCGTTCTCCGCAAAAGATACGCCACGGTGGCGCACCTCTACTGCCTGCCTAATTGGACACTCGGCTCGGATTCCGGGGTGAATTGGCGTGTTTAAGGCACTGAGTCGTGTCACATTTGCGGAGAATATGGCTTTTAGCCGCAATTTCGAAGCACTTTGCTCTCATTAGCTGCACATCCCAGGTCTCAGATTCTTATCTGCACTTCTGTTCCTGTTCAATTGCGGCGCTGTCCACATTTGGCCATTCTGCCCCTCTCCTTGGCTCTATCGCTAAGAGAGTGTGTGTTCGAGCACTGGCCCCCATGGCCCAACGCTGACTAACACGCGCGACGCTGAGGCACAGTGGGAGAGCACACTAAAGTCGAAGGAACAGGCGTCACGACCTCGGCGCTGATCTGGATCCGTAGGAAGCGGCAATGACAAAAAGCGAGGGATTCGAAGTTTTATGCGACAATTGCTCAACGGACTTATCTAATCTCGTCGCCATCCGATGCGCCGAATGTAAAGATGAGGAGTACGACTTATGCGTGCCCTGCTTCGCCAGCGGTGCCGCGTCCAAAAACCACAAACCGTGGCATGACTACATCGTGATCGAGCAGCAAGCATATCCCATATTTAGCAACGATTGGGGCGCTGATGAGGAGCTGCTCATGATTGAGGGCTTAGAGCAGTTTGGCATCGGCTCGTGGCAGGATGTGGCCGAGCACATAGGCCGCCGCTCAAAGGAGGAAGTCGAAGAGCACTACAAGCAGGTGTATCTTGAGTCCTCGCATTATCCAGTGCCGCAGGTCGTGGATCATCCGCTACTGGACGACATGAGCGAGTTCATGGAGCAGCGGAGGAAGCGGCTCGAGAAGTTCAATGCACACCAGCAATTGATCAAGGCTGAGCAGTCCCAGCCGCGGCAAACTGTCGCTAGTGTACCAGCGTGCCACGAAATCCAGGGGTTCATGCCCGGCCGCCTTGAGTTCGAGACTGAGGCCGAGAACGATGCGGAAATGGCAGTCAAGAATATGATCTTCGAGCCTGACGATTCCGAATTGGACGTTGAGCTCAAGCTAGCAGTACTGGAAATCTACAACAGCCGCCTTGAGCGCCGCACGGAAAGGAAGCGAACCATATTCAGCCACGGCCTTATTGAGTACCGTAAGCTTGCGGCACAGGAAAAGCGCCGCACGAAAGAGGAGAGAGAGCTTCTTACGAAGCTGAAGCCGTTTGTGCGTATTTTACCCAGAGATGAGTACGAGCGATTCGTAGACGACATGCTTGCGGAGCAGCAATACCGTCAGCGCATTGCTGAGCTCCAGGAATACCGCCAAATGGGCATCCGCAGGCTTGCGCAGGCACATAAGTACGAAAAGGATAAGCAGCTGCGGCATAACTCAATCTTCCGCACGTCACAGCCACCGGTGCCTCAGCGACATAGCTTTTTCGAGGCAGAGCTTAACACTGCCCACAACGCCAACGGCCACGGTGCATTGAATGGCTCGACAGAGGCCGAGCCGCTCACCATCAAAATCCGCAAGATGACTGGCGTTGCTCCCCTGGATGTTTCGCAGGCTCCTGACGTTGATCTCCTGTCCCCGCAGGAGAAGGCGCTATGCACACAGCTTCGGATCTATCCGAAAGCGTACCTTGCCATCAAGGAAGCAGTATTCCAAGCGATGCTGCGCAATGGCGGTACAATAAAGCGCAAGCTAATGAAAGAGGTCCTAAGCCACGTTGACGAACTGCGCGTGGGCCGCATATACGACTTCTTTCAGATGCAGAACTGGATTGGCTAGGCGCTCATGAGCTTTATTTATTATTACTCCATTTGTATGAATACACTTTTAATACACTTTCAGGCCCTTCGAGCACTTGAACATGCGCAGATAATCCTCACACCTGTCTACAGCTTGGCCTCAAAAAGTTGAACAGCCTTTTTCAGATTCTCGTCGGCGGCATCAGCCTCCAAAATGCGTTGAGCCAAATATGAGCGCAATCGGTCCTTCAGCTCTAGGCTCTTAGATGATCGTGCGTAGAGGTTGAAGACGTGCCTGAGACTGTCTGGCATCGCAGGTGAGTCGACTGCGGCGTGCCGCATAGGCAGTGTGACCGACCAGAACTCGATCTCGTCGTCGTATGAATGCATGCTCTCTATGACGTGCGAGCATAGGTACTCGCGCTTCAGCGTTTTGAACTCGTCAAACAGCACAAGTGCTTTTCTTGCAAATTCTTTCTGCGTGTCCTTACTAAATTGAGCAAGACCGGCATCAAAAACGGCCAGCGCAACATCACCACGCAATGCTGGATTCGAGTCGACGTCGCCAAGAATCTCGATATTCACATCCGGTAGTGAGCTTAGCTCCTCTTTATCCGCTGCTGCCAGATCCGTGCTTGTCAACTCGCCTGGCTCAGTTGTGATCGCCCGATTTTCATGCTCCTCCTCTTTGCGTGCGTGCGTAATACCAAGGATTTGCCGTCGCGCAAGGATCTTGGCAATATAGATAAGCTCCAGACGCATGTACTCGAGCCAGAGGTACTGGGAGTCACGGTTGAAGCGCAAGCCGCGCTGAAGAACGGCGCGTGCCTCGGGAACAGACGCATTCTTTTCCGTTTGGAACTTAGCAACATACACCCAGACCTCTGGGTTTGTGGGGTGCATGCGCAGCACCGCGGTCAGAGCATTTGTAACGCTGCTGTGGTTGTGATTTGCAAATGAATAGTCGACTAATGCGATCCAGAGCTTCAAGCTTGTTGGGAACCGGCTTGTGCCGCGCTCGAGCGTGAATTGTATGCGGCGCGGGCCAGCCCAATCGCTGACGGTCTGCTTTCCATCCTTCGTAAGCTTCAGCCTCTGAATACGCAAAAGCCGTAGCTTATCAACTTGCATTTCGTACTTCGCATAAGCCAGAAAATCATCGGGCTTTACATTACGGCTCAGTAGGCGATGTTCGTACTCGGTGCGGCGCTTCATGATCTTGCTCAATTCATCTTGGTCGAATATGCCTCTGTCCTTTAGATCTTGGATCTCCTTCACAGAGCTCTCTATGAAGAATCTCACTTTACCGCTCATTGGTCCTCACGGTTAATATTTCGCACGGAAACTTTTGGCCTTTTACCACGAGACTAGAAAAAAATAATTAGATAATTTGTCGGAATCGATTACAAACAGTTCCTACGGGGTAATGCGCCCGGGAAAGTATCGTGCTCCACTCCACTGATGTGGACGCACCAGAGATCGTAAACTAGTGGCCTGAGGTGCCATCCAATTACACTTTTTAACGGCTCCACGAGCCACCAGTTTGCTGGTTTAGTGCTTCAATCGTGTCCTTGTCCTCCATACCAAGCGAAGCAGGCGTATCATCTGTACCAATACGTTCGCCATCAAACATGAATCGTAACGACTTCGGGTCTTTTCCGGTTCGCTTGCAGAAATTGTCCATCACACGGCGCAGCGGCGTCTTGGGCTTAACGCGGAAGTGAACTTCCGTCTGCGAGTCTGTGACCTTGATGTTCAACTGGTCTTCACCATCACCTTGAGCAGCGTCCTCGACACTAGCCTCGGGCTTGACAGTGCTTGGGTATTCGGGGGCAGACATGGTACTAGCGGGCAGTGGCAATTCACTTCGTACGAGAGACGCAACGGGTGTTGATATCCGTTACTAATCTAACAGGTTAGATTAAGAGCCACTGACCCATGGCAGCGCGACCCGAAATCCGTGTGGGCTGCTGCTACTCTCTGCTTAGGCAACTCCTAAAGGGTGGTGGTTTTCAGGGTTGATGTAGGTGTGTGTGTCCCCAATCCAACAGCGGACGCGGGCTATTGCAAAGTTCCATTGCGCTAGCGAGACGAGGACTCCTGAACGACTTTGTGAAAATAACGAGAGGCGACTTCTCTCTTCAGGAAACACTGAGAGCGCGGAGGCGCTTAATGAGTAATTAGTGACTTGGCCTAGTAGTTGGCTTAGTGACTCATGTAGAGCCTACTGACTCTAAGTCGAAATACAAGTATAAGACTACACTCCAACGCTTCCCCAACCGCGAGCAATCATTGAACAAGCTGCTCAAGAGCAATCACAAATGGAGAGTACGGTTGATACCTTGAAAGATGGGACAGTGGTGACGCTATTTTTTGTGCCCGGGGAGTTCCGCAATGAGGTCCCTCGCGATTTGGTAGAGCAGATGCACAAGCTCTTCAACCTTGTCATTGAGGAGGGCCAAACTTATCCACATCAAGGTGCGTACTCTTTTGAGGACTTCGTTAATTACTGGATGTCGTACTTTTGCACTATCATGGTGCGCGGCGAGCACACCAAGCTTGAGCCCCAGCTTGAGCTGTTGGGGACTAACTACGTCAAGCCGAACTACGTTGGTCGCTGCTCGCACGTAGCAAATGCTGGGTTCCTGGTAGAACCAAAGACGCGGGGCCTTGGCGTAGCTAAGACCCTCGGCAAGCACTACCTTGTATGGGGCAAGAAGCTGGGCTACGAGTATTCAGTGTTCAACTTAGTGTTTGAGACCAACATTGCTTCCTTGAAAGTATGGGATTCGCTTGGCTTCGAGCGGATTGGCCGTATCCCTGATGCTGCCCATCTGAAAGGTTATGACAAGCCTGTCGCGGCCATAATGTTCGGTAAAAGTTTTATAGAGTGAACAAAGGGGGTTGAACCGCGCTAAATCTTAATGCGCAGTCTACTTACCCCGCAAACTGTGTATTTTGCTGCAAAGGTTCTCGTAGCCATGCATCGACGCGCGATCCATAATCAAGGAAGATCTGTGATAAGCACAGATGCATTGGAAGTTTAGGCTCATTAGGCAAAGGGTTACGCAGTTGACGACGAGAGAGAATCTGGGCTACGCTTAGTGGCGTCAACTCATAAAGGCTTGCGGATTGGAGCCGTTAATGTTGTGCTGCTGCCTGACCCTGGTGTTTTTCAGCGGCCGCCTAAGGCGAACCGACGCTGAAATTACAAATCTCGCTTACTTTTACTTTACATGACTATCGCGCATAGACCGGTGCACATCGGCTTATCGGCTCCCCGACTTAATAAGGTAATAACTGGAAATTGCAAGCCGTAATGGCGTCAGCACGCCATGCGTGAAGCAAGTAGTGTGATTTAGGAGGGCCAACAACTACAACTATAAAAGAGAGGTAGCTAAGTATTTATTCTGACGTCATTAAGAACTCCACAAATGGTTACGAAGGTCGCAGTGCTGGGCGCAAGTGGAAACGCAGGGTCGGAAATTGTGAAAGAGCTTGCCTCACGCTCCACTTACGAGGTTACTGCCATTGCTCGCGACACGACCAAGATTCCAGAAGCAAAGGGTGTCAAGGCCGTCAAAGGTGATGCATCGCAGCCGGAAGAGATCGCAGCCCTCTTGAAGGGGTCCGATGTCGTAGTGAGTGCCTTACACCATGACATTAAGGAGCCATCGATAATCAAAGCCTTGAACCTCGCAAATGTCTCGCGCACAATCATTGTTGGCGGCGCAGCGAGCTTGCTCGTCTCCCCAGACGGACCGCGCGTTTTTGATACACCGGACTTCCCGGAGGAGTACAAGCCATTTGCGATAGCAGGCATTGAGTTCCTCGATGAGCTCAAAACAGAGAAGAAGGTTGACTGGTCTTTCTTTTCCCCACCGCTGGAAATCGGACCTGGTCCGCGCACTGGCAAATTCCGCACCGGTGACCGCATCCTAATCGTCGACGACCAGGGGAACAGCTCCATCAGCTTTGCGGATTACGCCATTGCTCTCGTTGACGAGCTTGAGGCCCACAAGCACCCTTTTGCTCAGTTCACTGCAGGATATTAGGCATGAGCACTGATCTCGGCAGCACAAGGATATTGCAGACATTTATTCATTAAGTCTCATAGATTAAAGGCGAGCTGAAATCAAGACTGGACAGCGGCAGCTTTTTAATAAAGGACGGAGGTCTCTAAGGCAGAGCGACTGGCCATAGAGCCGCGAGGGGTTTTAGCAGACGATATTGGTTCTACAGATGTTGCAACACAAGTTTGCTTTAGCTGTGCATCAACCTGTCGATGACAGCTATTAAAAACCGCGATTATGCCGACCGATTATTACGCGACGATCGCTGCAGCTGCGAGGCAATAGGTTTTGTCGCTAAGGTGCGAGCAGAGAGCCCGCCCACGCCCGCGCACACCTCCCATACTCTACGCTACCAGTACATCGCCGCGGTACTTACCTTGGAAGCCCCTCCTGATTTCTCGTGCCTCGGCCTTCGTGATGCTAAACGAGCAGCGCTCATTTTTCCGGTTTCTGCGCGCATCTGATCGCCTGCGCTTGTCGCGTGCGTCTCACAGCCCTCTTACTCGTATCGCCGTAAACACACGTCCCTGCGCGCCTGAGTCATGCGCGTTTTCTGAGGAGGGATTAAGGGTTTGGACGCTCGCCCCAAGCACTAAACTTATTGTGGGGCATCTCCGGGTTGGGGCTCCATATAAAACTCACGATTGAGGCTAGGGCCGTGTTGCGTGCGGATGCTCGTGTACCGCACCGGCAGACCCGCAGCATGCACGCCAGTAAAACAGTTAACTGGTGCCGCGGAAACGAGAAACTGGGCATTGGTGGTGCTTTGCAGCGAGACATACGATAATCAGGGTAGCTACTGAACCGGCTGAACCGGCAGCGAGCTTGCTTGTGGAGTCCGATCCATAGCCTGTATCGACACGGCGCCGGATGTGTCAACAATTGTTAAGACCGCTTAGTATGTTTTTAGAATGTAGGACTGATCCTTGACTGTTAGACCACCTTTACAGGGTACTGCGTGCAGAGCCCGGAGTCCAGTCGCCCCGCTGCATTTAGAATGATGTCAATCTTAGATCTCGCCATCGCGCGAGCGATTAATATTACTCCACCCCGCACTCTACTCCACATTATCTGCACACAGAAGCTGCCAACGCCGGCAGTATCGGTAGCGGCGGCGTGTGGTTGGGAATCATTGTTGCTGCATGTGCGATCACATGACGCTCGCATCTAACGTACTCGCGTGTGGGGTCATGCGATTAAAGCTGGGGCCTCATGCAGAATCTCCTCGTAAAAAGTACTGAGCCCTAGCCCCCATGCATCGTGTTGGCGGTAAAAGCAGGCTTGGGCAAGTTTGTATAGACACTAGGGTATGGGACCCGGGTAGATTCCGCCAGTCGCTCAGAATATATCTACACCTCTTTCACCTAACCAGATACCCAAAGTTTCTTTTTTGTCGAAGCTTGTTCTAATCACTTCAAACCCTCCATTTGATCCCTGAAATACGTCATGAACGACTGGTGCATGTTCGCTACTCCAACATCGCCGCCTCGGCGCGCGTCCATTTGGGGTTCGACCTTCACCCAGGAACCCGTCTTCTACTCGCCGCAACAAGCAAATGGCTCACCCCCGACCTTGTCCCAATGGGCTCCTGCCACGCACCATCTTGCCCCGAGCGCTAACATTTGGGGCGCTCAGTTGCAGCAGATGCCGGAGCCACCGCTTATGGGCAAGAAGTTGAGCCCTAGTGCTCCTGTTCAGCTACCGAACCCTGTGGGTTCCCACTATGTGGGCGCTGTGCCAGGCCACCCTGCTGGTCTTGGCATGCGAAAAAATTCCATGGGCTCGCGCCCACCGTCTCTTTCATCGTCCGCCTCTTCCTCCTCTCTCTGGTTTGAGGATCCGTATCTTGTGAGCCCGCCGCTATCGCCCCAATCATCTCCGGTGCCCCAAGCGGCTCATCCCGCAGAAAATTCTGCGGACGAGATCACGATCTCACCCACCTGTGGCCCTATATATCTTGTGCGATTCAAAGGCGAGCGGATCGAAGTGTACACAGCGCCAGGCACAACCACATATAGCCCTGGTGATGCCGTCATGGTTGATGCGGACCGAGGAAGGGACCTGGGCATTGTTTGCGCGTCGAATGTGACGCGCCACGAGGCAGCAGCGTTGAAGCTCAAGCAGCAGCGCGATCGTCAACAGCTACTTCTGAGCAGCGGAAACACACCTGCACAGCTGGCATCGAACGTTTACACCCCAAAGCAGATTCTTGGCCATGCTTCTCCTACGGAGCTAGCCGACATGGCTGCGAAGGAGGCCGACGAAAAGGCGGCCGTAGCACTCTGCAGCCAGAAGGCTGCTGAGCGAAATCTCGATCTTGAAATTGTTGATGCTGAGTACCAGTGGGATCGACGGAAGCTGACGTTTTTTTACACGGCTAGATCCCGGGTGGATTTCCGCGAGCTGGTGCGCGAACTATTTCGCGTGTACAAGACGCGCATTTGGATGTGCGCAACTAACAATAGCGGCACAACCAGTCCTCGAGTTTGAGTCAAATCAAGCTCATTTTGGCTCTCACATCATGACCTTATTTATCATGCACGCACATACTCAAAGATGCCTTAGATAGAACAACAATAACGTAGAATAGCTGCTTTCGAGGTTGCAATAATTAGCATGCGGCAATGTTTCGAAAGGAATATTGCTAGGCGATCTCTCCCACCTTGTTCTGCGGATTCTAATATAAGGCGTAAAAATAATTCTGTTGTTCTGGAAGTGCTGCGAAAGTAAATCGCTCTTCAATCAACCTAAGGGAAGAGAAAGCAATAGTGGAAACCTGCTAGCTCCTCAAATCGAGTTAATCGACCTTGATGTAAGGGCCTTGCGTCGGCTTTTATGAGAAAGCGAGCACTCATGCGACAGCCTGTTCGAAGCACTTCTAAGCAGTGCTCGGCAACTGAAATGTCGCAAACTCTTACGTTACATTTGACTAGTTTCCATTGCGCTCCCCCACCTCATGTAGCAACGCTGCTATGATCCATGCTTTCTCCAAGCCGCATGCGATGAGCCTAAGTTTCAGGGCAAGGAATGGCAATGGAAGAATCAATAAAGGTTTCGCGTCAACGCGTAGAGGCTCTCTCGCAAGACAATGGCACAAGATGCTAAGGACATGGATGAGGACACACGCTTGCAGAGAATTAAATTTCTGGTGGATCAATCGAAGTTGTACGCGGAGTTCCTGACATCTAGCCTTGCCACGCCACCACCAGAGCCTGAGACTTCGGCACCCTCAAAAGTGCAGAGGCCAAGCAAAGTGGCAAAAAATAATAGAAAGGCTAAAGCATCCAAAGACCAATCCAGTCTAGACACATTTCTAAAACCTCCCGCACCCGAATCAGACAAGCAGCCCAAACGAATAGTCGTCCCTTTGCACAAGTACCAGATCGACGCTATTAAGTGGCTAACCATGCTGTATCAGAACGGCCTGAACGGCATTCTTGCCGACGAGATGGGGCTTGGCAAAACTCTGGAGGTCATTGCGTTCATTGCGTTTCTTCTCGAGAATAATGTTGATGGCCCGTTCCTCATTATAGCGCCGCTGTCAACACTGGGCAACTGGTGCAACGAGTTTGCGCGGTTTGCGCCGTCGATTTCGCATACAAAATACTACGGCACGCCCTCGGCGCGTACCCAGTTGCGCCGAGGGCGGAGCAAGTGGGGCCAGGCCGTAATAACCAGCTATGAAATAGTGATGGCCGACAGCGCACACCTCCGGAAAATCAACTGGAAATATATCATAGTGGACGAGGGCCACCGACTCAAAAACGTGAACTGTAAGCTAATGCGAACATTGAAACAATTTACGTCCGCAAACAGAATGCTCCTCACAGGCACGCCCCTCCAGAACAACCTCTCGGAGCTGTGGGCGCTACTCAATTTCCTTCTGCCCGACGTGTTTACAGATCTTGATATTTTTCACTCGTGGTTCGAGTCCGGCGAGGCTGAGATTGGCGCGCAGGACGAAGACGGCCTGGTTACGTCCCTGCATGATATTTTGCGCCCTTTTCTACTGCGGCGTCTAAAGCGCGATGTTGGACTGGATCTCCCGCCCAAACGTGAATGCGTTGTTTTCACAGGTTTATCAGCGCTGCAGCAAGACCTGTATCAAAGCTTTCTTGATGGCACTGCACGCGACTTTGCAGCAAGCCAGATCATTGCTGAGCAGCACGCAGCTGAGCTCAAAGCAGTGGAGCACAAAAGTAAGCGGCAGAAAAAGACCGTCACACGAAAACATAGCGATTTAACAGAGAAGCTCGTGAACGCAGCAAAACAAGAGCTACGGACGAAGAGCTTCTCGAACCTCATGATGCAGCTCCGACTGTGCTGCGACTCGCCGTATCTGTTTTGGTACCCATGGGCGTCTTCGGCGCGACCAATTGACGATCGCATAGAGACCTCGAGCGGAAAGCTACTTGTGTTGCACGAGCTTATGCAGCGCCTGAAAGCTGGTGGTCACCGCGTGCTAATATTTTCGCAATTCACCACAATGCTGGACTTGTTAGAGGACTGGGCGACGTTTCGCGGTTACACCTATGCGCGTATTGATGGCAGTACTTCGCAAAGCGACCGCCAGGAGATGATTGACGACTTTAGCCACGACAACGCCAACATTGACCTGTTTATGCTCACAACACGTTCTGGCGGGCAGGGCATAAATCTTGTGGGTGCTGACACCGTAATTTTATTCGACAGCGATTGGAATCCGCAGCAAGATCTCCAGGCCATGGACCGTGTGCACCGAATTGGCCAGACTAGGCCCGTGCTTGTGATCCGGCTTTGCACTGGTGACACCGTGGAGCAGGACCTGCTGCAGAAAGCGGCGGCAAAGCTCGAGTTGAATCACCTTGTTATTGAGAGTGGGCAGTTCAAGGGCCCATCACTCTCGAAGGGCACGAACGAGGAGAAAATATCTAACATGGCCGAGCAACTGCGACGGCACAAAGTGAAATTCGAGAATGGCGGTAGCGCGCACCTACAGCCCGCGGATTTCGCAGCGCTCCTCGACCGCGACCAAGCAGCATACGCGCGTGCGCAAAGCCAGGCTCGAATCAGTCAAAACATATACTGTGTTACTTCCGAGATTTGATAACAGCGGTCTTCATTCTAATCAGGGTCTGCCGACCTGAAGTAGTAGCTAGTGAGCATAGAAATGAGCGAACTGCATTGATCCCTACACTACAATATTGACATAAGGGAGAGAGAGAGGAATGTGTGTGATAAATTAGTGCACCGATTTTACGAGGTTATACAAAGAGTGAATATTCAACGGTGAGGCCTCTGTTTTCGTCCAAATTCTTGATTGGTGCGGAACAGGACGCGAAGCGATTCAGCAAAATCACATGCTGCTTCAGGTTCACGAGTATAAGCTGCACTTGCTGTTAGCGAATGTAGTGCTGGACGTGGATCAGAAACCAGAAAATAGATTTTGATGCCGGCCTAAGTGCGCAGCCGCTTCAGCTGATATTCACAGCTGGCTTACAGGCGCATCGCCTCTCTCTCTATCTCTCTCTCTCCACAGAAAGTGGCAGCGGCGGCGGCGCCGCCCACACGTGTAACCCTAGAAACCGCAGCCGAGTGCGAATGGTGCAAGCATAGATGAGTGGGTAAGGTCGTAACCCCTCACTTATCCATACCTGCCGGTAATTGTTTTGTTAGACCATTATGTTTGGTGTTAAACGAACGCTTCTGTCTCTGCGCTTTCCCAAGGCCGTGCGTTCTTACAGTGCCGGAGGGTCGAACGAGTATGTCCTCATTTCGAAGCCCTCGACAGGTGTGCGGCAGCTGACTCTGAATCGGCCAAAGGCGCTGAACGCATTGAACAATGCGCTCATTGCTGAGCTGAACCGCGCTCTCGCGGACGCGGACAAGGACGAGAGCATTGGCGCCATTGTGCTCACCGGAAGTGAGCGTGCGTTCGCCGCTGGAGCTGACATCCGCGAAATGAAGGACCAGACTGTCGCGGACATGTTTGGCAATAACTACATTGCGGACTGGTCAAGCATTCGCCAGATTCGCAAGCCGATTATTTCCGTTGTGCGAGGCTATGCCCTCGGAGGCGGCTGCGAACTCGCCATGTCCGCTGACATTCTTTATGCCGGAGAGTCTGCGAAGTTTGGCCAGCCAGAGATTCAGCTCGGCGTGCTGCCCGGTGCAGGTGGCACACAACGCCTCACGCGCGCGGTAGGTAAAGCGAAGGCCATGGATCTCATTCTCACGGGCCGACAGTTTACTGGGCAGCAAGCCGAAGCGTGGGGCCTCGCCGCCGCTGTTTTCCCTGACGCGGAAGTGCTGGATGAGGCGGTGAAGACTGCCGCAAAGATTGCTGCGTTCTCGCCGCTCGCGGTCAAGGCCAGCAAGGAGGCTGTGAACGAGGCGTTCGAAAGCTCGCTGACGACAGGCATCAACTACGAGCGTCGCCTCTTCCACCTTCTCTATGGCACAGCCGATCAGAAGGAGGGCATGGCCGCGTTCTCTGAGAAGCGGAAGGCCGAGTTCACTGGTAAATAAGCTTAGTTAGATGTCGCTTATATTTGATTATCGAGGTTCCTGGTTTTCCTTGTTTTCTTTAAAATTGCAATCCGCGTGCGCTGTCGAGCGACTACTCGTGTGAGCTCCGAAGATGGCCCCCGTTTTGTGGCCGTTTCGTGGCTGCAATATATAGCGGCGCCTGAACCCCGGACTGGCTCGCGTAAGCAGCACAGTTAGTGCTTAGTCCGTCTCCCTCGAAGGAATAGGCAGTGAATGGAGTGTGCATACTCGGCAACGCCCCTTGTGGTTGTTGCCGGCACTCCCGGCGCAGACAACTCGAGAGAGTGGCCAGCTCGCCAGCCGCTTGAGGAAGTTCCGCTGCTCCCGCCGAGCGGCCGCGGCGTTGTTGATGTGCCTGTGGCTGCGCAGATTCGCGCGCGCCTTGCTGATCTATCTCGGCCACCCGCTGCATGGGACCCGCATGTAGCGCGCGAGGAGCGTTTGTGCTTTCATTTTGCAAATACAGCCGAATTCGCCGCTAGCCATGCGAAGCCGAGCGTCCTGTCGCCGCTAAACCCCGCGTCTTCACTCTCGAAGCCATTGTTTACGACAGAATGGATCCGCAAGTACCTCTATTTTATGCCTACATCTGCAGTAGTGTTTGTCGACGCGCCAATGGGCGAGCAGGCCGAGATCAGACTCATAAACGAGCTCACTGCCCTAAAGCAGAAGCTCGCAGCGTATGGGTGCCACCTTGTCGTGCTCGTGGTTGGCAAAGACAGCGATCTCATCCATCTTGTTGGACACATTCGACGGCAGACAGGTCTGCCAGCGAAAACGGGCGTCATTGGGGTTGCCGATGACTTCACGCCGCAAGAAGTTACAAATGTGGCTGCTTCGCTATTCCAGATGCTGCTCACGAATTCCCAGGATTTCTTTGCCAACAAAATGCGCAAGCTACGCGAGAAGCGGAAAGCCGTGGCGCCCCCTTCAAATGTCCTTATGTGGGACGCTCGGTTTACACTCAAGCTCGCATTCTGTTCCGAATCCAAGGGCGATAACAATGGCGCACTGAAGCTTTATGAGTCCGCTTATGACTCCTTAGCTTTGCTGTTTGAGCGACGCGCAATAACCGTGGACTCCAGTGCCTACACGAACGCGCGCGAGGTCGCTGACATTATTGCCATCAAAATTCTGCAGTGTACGCTGCCGATGAGTGCTGCTTTTGACAAGTTCCACACTCACATAATGAGCATTCAGCGGGTACTTGAGGCGAATCAGCTGAGCCCGCGCAGCAAAGCGGCCCTGTTATGGCAGGCGATGCAGTATGCGCGCTTCGCACAGCTCTGCAGCATTGTGAAACAGACTAGCGCACCGGAACTAGGCGAGGCCGGTGGTATGCCGCCAGGGATTATTTGGCTCGATGCTGCTAAGCTCTTTGCTGCAAAGCCGGACGATAGTGCGCGCGACGACCCATACACTGTCCAGGAAGAAAATGCTTTGAACGCACAGCAGGCCTATTTAAACGCTATCTCTGATTTAAGCGGGATGATCCGAGCAAAGTCGTACGCTTTGGCGGCTTATGGTGATTGGCTGAGCGCATCTGACACCAGCGCTGCCGAAGAGGCATATAAAACAGCAGCGAAGTCTCTTCCACGGCCGCTCTGGCCAGAGGTAGAGCGCCATCTCAGCCGCAAGCTGAATGACGGGGTCGCGTTATTTACTCTTGGCGAAACAAACGAGTTACCTGCGAATGCTAGAACTGCTGAGCAGCCGCTTTTCAAGGTCTCTGGAGCGTTTGAGAAGCCCAAGACCTTCGTTGGCCGCGAGGTACGAGCTCAAGTCACACTAGAACCCTTGTTCCCCCATGAACTCAACCTCGAGAGGCTGCGGATCCAACACTCTGTTGGCCAAGTTGTTTACGAAGGCTCGGCTACAGCAGAGACACAGTCACAGAAAAGGCTATCAGGGCACCAGTGGTCTGAGCGGCTAGTAAAAGGTACGCAGGCCTCACTTAATTTTGCAGAGAGACAGCCGGTGACTCTCGAGTTTAGCATCACAGCTCTTGAGGTGGGCGACGTAGAGCTGTTGGAAGTTGAGTTCATTGCTGGCAATGGATTTACACAGCGCCTCCCTATCAAAGAGCTGGGAACTTGGATTGACGCACTACCGGTGTCCCCACGCACAAATCGACATCTCCCACTGTGCAGCAACTTTCGCCGTGTTCGCATAGACACGCGTCCTGCAAAGCTTGACATCGAAGACAAGACACCTAAGATCGCTGCCGTAGGGGAGCAGCTCTCTTTCCATCTTGAAATCACAAGCCATGAGTCGGAGACTGTCGCGCCAAGCGTGATCATATCGATCGGCGACGAGACGATTCTCAGCAAAAGCATCGCCTCGCTGGCCCCCGGCGAGCACACTCGCATTCAAGGCGCGTTCAAGGTTCCAGCTTCACTGTTTCAGCTCAAGACAAACATCACTTACAATACCTCTACGGATACTTTGCCTGTCACAAAGCTTTACGAGCGAGAGATTGACATTGCGCGCCCATTCCGCGTGAATTTTGACCTCATGCCAGAGCTTCTCGATCAGGAATGGCCCGCTTTCTTTGCACCGACGCTCACTCTCCCCGAAATTGCCCGGAAGTGGCGCTTTCGGGCCAGCATTCTGTCCTTGTTCGCCGTATCAGACGTGGTGCTACATTCCTCGCGCGTCTCGGTTGACTGCGAAGCGGCTGATATAGAAATAGAGAACAGCACGGTGAGCATTGACGAAGTGATGGAGCACAATTCGCATGCGCATACTGCACATTCGTTTGTGGCGCGCCGGAAACCGACAACATCAAGCTCTTCGGTGCGTAGCTTGGAGGCGTTCCTGCATCTCGAACTCCTCTGGTGCCGCAAGTCGTCACCGGAGGTTGTAAATGTCTTTAAAGTGGCACCCGTGCGTTTAACGCTACAAATGCAGGAGCCGCGTGTTCTTGCTGTCACTAATAAACGTGGCGAAGACGCGCAAATGACGCAGGTAAGCTACCATATCGAAAATGCCACGCCAAGCCTACTGAACTTCTCTGTATCGATGGCTTCGAGCACATTCTTCGCATTCCAGGGCCCAAAAGCAGTCATGCTCCGCGTGCTCCCTTTCTCCACCCGAGTTCTCAAGTACCAATTAGTGCCGCTCGGCGACGGTGCTGTTAAAAACCGCCGGCCTCTACCCGAGCTCAGAGTATTTGACGTGAAGTATCGTCGCACGTTGCCTATTTTGTCCGGAGAGGAGAATGTGAGCCAGGAGCAGGGCTCTCTATTTGTATAGCAAAAATCCTGGTATAACTAAACGCTCATACCATCCTACTTGTTAGTCACTATAGCTCAGGGGCGTGCTCGCGCCAGCGTATAATTGAGCCGTCGCACGTTCCGGAGTAGTACTCGAAGCGCTGTGGTCCGCGTGCCACGATACACGCTTGCCGGTTCGTGCGAGTCTCTTTGCCGGGCGGAATGAGCCGCCGTACTAGCTTCCCGTCATTGTAATCGCACATTAGCAGGTCGCCAGTGTCCGAGGGAAGGAACACATAGAGTCCATCGTCCTCCAAATCGCCTTCTGGGGATATGCAGGGATCGAGTGTCTGCGGCCGGCGATCATGAAAGAGTGGGCCAAAGTTGACAGACTTGTTGGTGCCTCCACCGGGTTCCCCAGCGAGATCCCAGACGAGGGCCTTTGAATCTTGCCCCACGCTGAGCAGCTCGTCACCGGTCGGATGCCAAGCCAGCCCATTGCACGCAGACCGGTGCGCACGGCGGTACTGCAGCGGTGTCAACAGCTGTGCGGTGCTGACGCGCAGAACATCCATTGATGCGATTTGCTGCTTTGCCTGACGGATGTCCCAGATACGAACACTGCCATCGGACCCGCCGCTGGCCAACATGTACTCGCGTGTTGGAGACCACTTCACTGAATTCACGCTTCCGGAGGATTGACCCTTCAGGGTCTGTGCTGCGCCTCCGGATCGGAGATCAACAAGTCTAATTAGTGGGTGGTCCATGCCTATGGCAACCAGCCCATCATCCTCCTGGAGCGGATTCACGTCAAAAGCGTAGATTTTGTGGCTCATGTCAAAAGTGTACACGGCCTCCAGCTCCTCGCTGTCCCACACTTTGAGCCTTCCGTCGAAACTTGCCGTTAGGAACATTGCCTGGTCAAATGGCCACCAGCTGACTTTCGAGATTCCAAACTCATGCGCTTGCTTGCGCTCGAGCCGCGCTAGTGGTTGCGTATGCTGATCCTGAAATACCCACGGGTCGCCGGGCTGCGCTTTCGCAGGCGGCGCGTCCAGATCCCATATTGTTACAGCGCTGTCTGACCCGCCGCATAGCAGGAGCTGGTGGTCGACATTGTCCACCGAGAGAGAATTCACGTATCCTAGATGCTGCTTAGAGCAGAAGACCTGTGGCTCGATGTAATCATAGGCGTCCATCCATCTACGGCGGCGTCTGTCTCTTCGAGCTGTCTCAACGTCCGTCAGTGCTCGCCGATGACGCAGGGACACGTAATATCGTCAGACTTCAAGACGTCCGTGTGTCTACATCCTACATCCTGGTTAGACTTCCGACCAGGTCGGCCCAAGCTAAATAGTCAAAATCATCATCTCGGAGCGAAGGAATAATCAAATACCAAAATTATAGTAAGAAGGAATCAACAATGCAAACCTCTATTTACATATTGTTATTATTAGGACCATTTTGTCAATAATTTCATTTTCAAGCGCAAAAGTATAATTTGATGTGAGAATGTGTGGCATCGCTCGTTTCTTAATGGTTGACCTCCCTCACCTCTTGGGCTGCCTCAGGAAGCTTAAGGTCGTCCGCACCGCCACTCTGGTCGTCTGAGTCTGGTGCAGACTTACGCATTGGCTCCATCATCGGAGACGTGCGCACAAAGTAGTTATGTATTCTTGGGCTAACCTTCTCAAGATCCTCGTCATCATCACTGTCGGCTGCGCCCGAGCCGGAAGTGTTCTCCTCAAACTTCTGGCGCTGGCGCTCTTCCCAGTCGGAGCGCATCTCGTCCACCTTCTGCTTGAAATCGGCCTGCGCGTCGTAGTGCTTGCCGACACCCCGCAGGCGCTCCCAAAGAGACAGGTGCATCGGGTGGATGGCAATGCCGTGGTACTCGTGGCTCCGTCCCTCGGAGATGTACTGCCAGCGGCGGTCCTGCTCGCGCAGATCCAAAGCGGTCACGTCTGGTAGAAATACGAAGGTCAACACCATTCCAGCCAGACCGAACCAGGGCACGACATAGAACTTCGTCTGATCGTCGATGTAGTTGTAAAGAATGGTAGCCAGGAGCGCGCCCAACTTACCCGTAGCAGCACCAATGCCATGGGCTGAGGCGCGAATTTCAGTGGGGAACACCTCGGCAGCGACAAGGAACGTCACGCAGTTCGGGCCAAACTGCTGGAAAAACGATGACAAGAAATACATGGCTTGGAAGCCATGAATGTGCTCGGATGAAGTGTAGAAACGGTAGTGGAATGCCGGAATGACGAACAGTACGAAGTCCATAAGGAATCCGAGTTGCATCATCCAGTTACGCCCATAAAATCGGGTATCAATCGTAAAAGACGCAAGGTAGTAACCTGCCATCGAGCATCCAATATTAATCATGTTGTACAGCCAGTCCATCATAACGCCAGATGACTTTCCTCCGGTCAAGATCTTAATGAAAGAGCCTTGGAAAATCTTGTTACCATAGAAAAACACATCATTCATGAACCAGCATCCACAGGTGGCGAGCAGACGGCCTCCAAACATCGAAAAGGCAAGTCGGAGCGACTTCCAGTTGTAGCCGGTGACTGAGCCAGCAGCGTGGGACTGCTTCTTCGCGCGCTCAAGCGCCTTCGAAATGTTCGGCATCTTGTAAGTACGGAAATAGACCAGCCACAAAGTGCCCACGGCAGGAATAGCGAAACTGACGCGGAATGTCCACTGTACCGACACCTCACTGTAGGGCGCCTTTCCGCTACCGTGGTGGAATATGAGCAAGCAAATAATCAGGATGGCTTGATTCAGGAGCTGTCCCCAACCTTGCATAAGGAACGCACTAACGACTCGGCGACCACGATGGAGACGATCCTGCTTTAGCTCCTCGCGCGAGAGTCGCTGGCGCTCCATCCCGCTAGTGGCTGTCATGGGGTACTCACCACCAACACCAATCGAGTAAAAGAAGAGAGACCACGCGTAGCAGATGACCCATCCATTGAGCGTTGTGCCCCACATGGCCGTTAGCATCAACAGACCAACAAACATGATTACAGCGTCCTGGATCAGACCCCAGCGGCGGCCAATCGAGTCACCGATGAGACCCACCAAAATCTGACCAACGATAATACCGCAGACCTCAAGATAGTTCACTGACTGCAACCAGGTCTTGTTGCACTCCGTGTTCTGTTTATCACTCCCCCAACAATGCGGCCAGGCATCTGCAAACAGTGACTTGATATTTCCAACAGAGAAAAGCACATAACCCTCGAGCAGCAGACCAGCACCTGGAATCACAGCGTGGCGCATGTACCAGCCAATCGGGCTCAGCGGATCCTCCTTGACCATGCGCCAGATCGTGCGGAGCTCAGCGGCGGCCTCCTTCTTCTCAACCTTCCAATTGAATGCGGCACGCTTGCGTAGGGGCAAATCAGCCCAGTATACACCCTCAGGCGTATAAATATCTTCTGGGCACAGAAGGGTGCGGAAAAGGGTCTCTTCTTCCTTCCCCTGGGGGTAACGGCCAAGGACATCATCTGTCATATCATCGGCAACAACACCATCGACAGTGTCGTAGTCCTGGGGACCCCCAGGTACGGGGATCATACCAGGAACAGGGGTGTGACGCTGTAGGCGGTGGTCATTGTATCTGTCTGCCATTGCTGGATCACCCTCTCGAGTCCGAATTCTTTTAGGAGGGGCCTCGGGGTCTGTGGAGACTAGATGAATTTCTGGTGTTTCCTGCATTCGCCCCGTCTTTATATGCTACGATGGACGATAAAACGTGCTAGTCCTGAACGCTGAAAAAAACGGCGATAAGCAGCGCGACCTAGCCCTCGACCTTTCGATGTCTGACCACAACTGAACAACATTACCACCACGTGGGAAGCATGACAAAAAGTCACACTCATGCACGACATGGTGACGGGCAAGTAAAGGAGGCTGTTCCCGATCTATTTCATGCACACACTGCATGCGTCAGTCTGCCAAGTCCAGCAGCAATTGATTGAGACTTATCGCGAATGCGCCAAACAGTTAAACATTTATTGGATCTATTTAGTGTAAAGGCAACAGCCTAAGTGTGTCGAACGCTTTGGCATTTCTAACCTATAAAAATGGCGCACTGTCGTTTGCGGTTGCGCTGCATAGAGAGAACAGAAGTGAGGCGCGGACATATAGACACTTACACGCACACTCAGCTGAGTCGTAGACCACCACACATGCTTTGCACAACACGTGATGCAATGCGGCTACTAACGGAAGCCACCACGTGGGTCAGGTGTGAGCTCTGGGTCGCTGCATCGAAGCTTATACTATCGTCACGAGCATCACGAGTTCTGGCTGCATGAGCACATGCAAAAGGCGACAAGGTCGAACGATTCTTGATAATAGTTGATGAGACGAGTGGGCCCATAGCGGAGCATGCATAATTTTGTGAATTCAAGCTATATGGAGTCACAGCGTTTAAAAAGAACGTGTACTTTTCGTGGTCAAGCAGAAAAATATTGATGAGAGGGCACTGGCAGGGCGAGCTTGTGGAGATTACGGCCCTGGGTGAAGGGTTTAAGCTCGAAGTCTGCATATGCAAGGCGGCCTCTCGACAAAAACCTGCGGGGAAACTGTCACTAGGAGGCACTACGTATGTAGAGCTTTTGCTATAGCTGAAATATCGCTTGGGGTCGTGCGACAGCAGCCGCCAATCACTCGTACGTTGTGCGTCGCCCAAGCGGCAGGATCCCAGCCCGCCGACTTAGAATCGAATGCTTGTGGTTGGCTCCACGTGTGGGACGATCCATCGTAGATTTCACCACTATTTGGGTAAATAATAAGCGGGGCGTGCATGATCTTGAACGCATCGATCACCTGCGGGACCGCCCTGACGTCAAAGCAGTTCGCTCCAATTGCCTCAACTGCGTCTGCAGAGTCTAAGAGCGGCTGCAGCTCCGCAAGCTGCGTGCCGTCGGCGAGCACGACGACGTTGTTCGCAGTCCGCACGGACAGAGACACCCATACAGGTACACCGGCAGCTTTTGCGAGGGGTACCGCCTCACTTACGAGCAGTGCAAGCTCCGCACGGTTCGGCACCGTTTCGAAAAGGAGGAAGTCGGGGTTACCGGCCAGCACTGCGCGCACGCGCGGTAACCAGAATGCGCGCAGCTCTGCAATGGTCGTGGCGCCATAGTCCCCACTGTACTCCTGGCCTTCAGCAAGATATGATCCATATGGCCCTAAGCCTCCAGCAACTTTTTTGTTAGGTCCTGCTTCGCGCGCAACTTCACGGGCCACGTTTACTGCCCTTGTAATTGTGTCGATTGCTTCTTGTTCGCTCAATCCTGTGCGCTGAATACCCTCAATGCTTGCCTGGTACGTTAGAGATGTGGCCACATCGGCGCCTGCGTCGAAATATGCTCGATGCAGCATCCGCACATCTTCTAGGCCGTCAGACGTGAGTAGCGAGCCGGAGCCCCACAACTGCGGATGCATCTTTACGCCAAGAGACTCCAGATACGTGCCTGCCGCACCATCGAGCACGAGAGGTTTTGGGGGACTCATGGACTCTTCACACACAGGCAATGTGTAAACTCTCACTGAGGGCGATGTTTTGGTTGTGAGCGTCGTGTGGTTATCACAAAGTAAAAGAAATCGAAGAGCTTTGAGGCATTCACGTGATTGAGGCACAAAGTGCCCCACATACTTTTAGACGCGCAGACTGTCGGAACGAGTTTGCTGTTGTGGGTGTCGTATCGAGCGCCTCGCATTCTCAAATCAATCATACACACCCCTTCCCATACTATGAGCTCTGCGCGTAGTAGAGCGAGCTATACAGGGATGCACGAAGGACATAATGAGCTTACTCAGCTAACTAGAAATGGTTCCACGCAGATAGAAGCCATTGAAGCGATTTAAACTACTTTCTGGTGTATTCTTCTGAATTTCCCATGGTGGTTGTCGGCATAGGAGCTCAATACAAGCTTTTCCTGTGATGGCGACGACACTCGAGACGGTTTTAAGTAGCTTTCTGAATGAGCTTTATAAATCGCACTAAGAGTTGGAGCAACAAAGAACTGGATCAAATCGCGTGTAGACAGCAGTGAGATGCAGCTGGCCATCGCTTAATTTTCACGTGTGTATTTAAGCGCAGACTTGGATGTTACGAGAACAAGGCACGCTCCAAAAGTGTGGAGTGGAATCCAGACTAAAGGATGAGGAAGAAGTTGAGTTGAGAAGGGGTCTTCTAAGTGAATTATAGCGCTCCAAAGTATCTATCGGGCTTTAAAGTGCACTGTGTGGCCGCAAAGAGTAGCGACCCCTCGATGTGGGTCGTGGATAATACACGTGACACTATGGAAATTTCGCTATATAGGGCGCACAGCACACAGCGCTTCCTCTTGCAACGGGACTATATCTCCGCACGGCTTGGGATGTCACTTGCTGCGTGGTAAACGAATCCCGGATATCAAAGTTGCGTCTTTGCAGATGGCAAGAGCCAAAGGAGGCTCCTCTCAACGGAGCCCGTAATGCACTGGCCTTGCCTTTTGATAGGCGCCGACATAGAATAAATTACTTAGATCACTTCTTAGAGCCGCTCGTGATACGCTTGCCAAACATCTTGAATTTGTCGCCCAACGATCCGCGCTTTTCGCGCTCCTGTGTGGACACAGACGCCGCGCTGCTGATCGAGACGTTGCGCGTAGAAGAGTGACCAGAGGGCACGCGCGAGCCAGCGCTGGGCCGTGCCTCTGCGCCCGCGCTCTGAGACGGCGGGGAGTAAGCTTTTGGGGACACCTGTGCTGCGGGCGTCTGCGTTGCTTGAGTCGCCATCGTGGGCGGCTGCGGCGTGAGTAGCTCGGGGCCCTCGCGCGCAGCTTTCGATGTGGTGGACGCAAATTGATCCGGCGCGCTGCGCGGCGATTGCTGTTGCAGCGATGGCGACTGCTCGGTGAGATGGGGGGAAAGGGCGAAGGTGTCAGGCTCGCCTCCAATGCGGTCGAGCGACGCAAGGTCCGTATGTACGAAGCTCTGAACGATGTCGTCCATGTCGTTATCTTGCGACCCACTCATTGGCTCAGCACGGGATTTGAAGGGGGGATCACTAGTCGATGCTCTGGCCGCGGCGCAGTTCTGGTTAGACTAACAGGTGAAACCGTAGACGCACTATGTGTCACGTGCGTGTCCGCCTAGCATGACGAGAAATCTCAGTAGAGGAGAGAGGAGGATGCGCGTGGTGTTGGTAAGTATAGACGAAACAGGGCGGCGTGTTGGTGCAGGGCGATACGATGGTGGCGCAGGAGTAAAAACAGATCCCTCTGCAGGGCTGCCACGCTGTGCGTTAATCAAAATGCACGAGCCGCACATCCCTGCCAAAACATTAATCGCAGCAAAGCCGATCCCGATACCAGAAACCACCGGGGGAACAGTCTCGCCAGCGCGACCAGAAGCGCAGCGCAGCGCTTTTGTTCCCGCGATAGCCTGACAGCGCAGATAGGCCCTGAGCAGAGAGACTTTCACCACATGTCGTTTGTGGCTGCGTACTCACGTGCAACCCTAGGACGAAGAGAACGCAGCGCGGGTCAACGATTTATCGATACAGCAGCATCACGCAGAGGGTATGAACTAGAAAGGCGTGACGGCTGTGTTCCGGAATATGGAAGATATTGCGACGTCGAAGCGCGACAAGCGGCGCACAAACATTGCCTCGAAGGTTCGTCACCTCAATGATTCTTTCGAGCAGGAGCGGGACGCTCACTATTCGGACATGCTGTACAGCCTGCAATCACAGCTGTACGCCTTGCACACTGGAACTGATCCGGAGTTCTGCGAGCGTGTAGTAGACCTAGAGGAGCTGCGCGACGCACGCCTCACTGAGCTGTATCTGTGGGAGCAGTATCAAATAGAACAGGCGCAGAAGCAGTACGAGGAGGACACGGCTGCGGCCATGGCTGCGTACGAAACCATGATGAATGTTGTTCGCGACAAGCTGAAGGCGCGCCTTGAGAATCAGCGGAAGCGTCTTGCCGAGGACCGCGCGCTACTGAACGTCTCGACGGACCACTCGTTTTTTGCGGCAGCCGCAAACCCGTCCATACCCACGTCGCGCAGCGCGGCAGTGGCCTCGCTTTCCGGCCCCGAGCGGCGGACGCTAAGGCGGCGGGACCTCAATCTCAACTCGGACATGAGCGGCGTGAGCGGCACAGAGACGGGCGGCGGTCCTGCTAACAGCAGCGCGGCAGGTGGCCGCCGCCGCGCACAGCACAACTCCGATGACTCGGGCCAAAGCGGCACGAACGCCGGTACTGATCGCGGTGACTACGAGCTACTTAAGGACTTCGACCACTCGCGGTCTCGCCATACGGCGAAGTCTTACAACGGCGTCAAACCGCTCAAGTTAGAGGACGGCGCAGCCGACCTTGCTTTAATTGCTGAGTCTGTGCGACATCTTAAACGCAAGCGCGAACATTAATGATAAATTTGATTTGTTTACGTCCCACATTATGGCTCCCGTATTGTCCCAATGGAGCGGGTTGCGCTCGTTGTGGCCGTTAGTCCAGTATATCTCTCTCTATCTCTCCACAAGTCTGTCAGTCAGTTCCTTAGTAACTCTCGCTGGAACTGGGGCTGGCGAGTTAACAGCCCCCTATGGCCAACCAGCTTGAAGGTATTGTGGAGCAGTGGCTCGCGTGGGACCACGATGAGCAGTCTCGCGCGCTTGTGCAGCGGCTCGCAAGGGAAGACCCTGCGAAGCTCGAACGCCTGATGACGCCGCGTATTGCATTTGGTACAGCAGGCCTGCGTGCGGCTATGGAGCCTGGCTTTGCTCGCATGAATTTTGTCACAGTCAGGCAGGCTAGCCAGGGACTGGCGCGGTACGTCGGCACTACTGTCGAAAACGCATTGCAGCGCGGCATTGTTGTAGGCCACGACCACCGCCACAACTCAAAGGAGTTCGCTCACATTGTTCTGCAGTCGTTTGCGCGAGTGGGATTTAAAACTCACTTTCTGGGTGAGGTGCACACTCCGCTTGTTCCCTTCGGTATTTCGCGCCTGCATGCGGCGTGCGGCGTCATGATCACGGCGAGCCACAACCCTGCCAAGGACAACGGGTATAAAGTGTACTGGGAAAATGCATGCCAGATCATATCTCCCCATGATCGGGGTATAGCTGCTGCAATCGATGCTAATCTTGAGCCCTGGAGTGTTGTGCCCCTGACTGAGGACCGATTGCGCCCTCTCGATTTGACGAGCGCCTACTTTGAGGTAGTTATTGCGCCACTCTCTAGGGCGATCGAGTCCACATTCACAGTCGTTTATACGCCCATGCACGGCGTGGGCCTTCCTGTTGCATTGCGCAGCTTCGAGAAGCTTGGATTCAAAGACAGGGTTGTTGTTGTCGCTGAGCAGGCGAAGCCAGATCCAGACTTCCCCACTGTATTTTTCCCGAACCCGGAGGAGCATGGGGCGCTTGATCTAGCAATGAAGACGGCCGATGAGCACGGCGCAGCAGTTGTCCTTGCAAACGATCCAGATGCTGATCGCTTTACTTGCGCCGTAAAAAGCGACAGCCAATGGAGGCAACTCACGGGCGACGAAATCGGCATGCTGTTTGCAGACTACATCCTCAAAACGCGAGAGCACGACCCCAAAGTTTACTTGCTGAACTCCACGGTCTCCAGCCAAGTGTTGAAGGCGCAGGCCGAAGATGCTGGCGTCCATTTCGAGGAGACTTTGAGTGGATTCAAATGGCTGGGCAACAAGGCCATTGACCTCGAGACCGAGGGATATAGCGTCCCGTTTGCGTATGAGGAGGCTATCGGCTACATGCTCGGCGGTCATGCGATCAAGGACAAGGACGGCATCTCGGCTATGTACGTCTTTGTTCATCTACTCGCGAAACTGCGGAGCGAGAACGTGTCTGTCGTAGACCAGCTGGACCGTATTAGTGGACGAGTGGGGTACTTTGCCACGCATAACGGGTACAATGTCGTCGCCCCTGGCCAGCTTGATTCTGCGTTTGCACGTATTCGCAAAGTGCTGGAGCCAGTGGACAACGTCCGTCGCATTACGGCCGTGCGCTCCAGCGAACAGCAGCACTTTTCTGACCTCGAGGTAACCTGGGTGCGTGATCTCACGTTGGGCTATGACACGCAGCAGGCTGATGGCACGCCGAAGCTGCCCGTGTCCTCCTCCTCACAGATGATCACATTTACGTGCCAGAACTCCGAGCTCAATGCACGCTGTACATTGCGTGGAAGCGGCACTGAACCAAAACTGAAGATCTACATCGAGAGCCGGGCGCAGCACGGTGAGGTCGCACAAGGCATGGCGGATAAATTTTGGGGCATTGTGCAGCGGGAGCTGTTCTATGATCTTGATGCGGCCTCAGCGTGAAGATTGTCTTTACACCTTAGTATATTGCTATAACAGAAAACCAAGCAAGCTATGTTTGTTTGACCTTGGCAAGAATACTAAGAGACTCATTTAAGCGGCCGACATTGCTATAAGGTTAAAGTATATTTGAACAGTGATTTTGTTTAGACACAAGAAACAAATAAACCTTATGGAAATTGTAGCAGTGGACTTGTTCTTCCCATTAGTACTACATCGTTTATACCGGTGTATTAAAAAGCCAACATTGTGGAAACGGAAACTCTCTCGCCTTTACCTTCCTTCCACTTGTCTTCATGTCCTTGTCGTAAACACGGGCGAGTTCTCGACCCCGCGGCTATCTAACCCCGCTGTGAATCCGATCCCCGAGCTAATTCAGGCAGCTCGTGGCAATGGGCGTTAAGTCCTCTGGCGTATGTTTATGTCATCCTATAGGGTTTGGGTTATATGTCCGATACGCCCACACAGGGAGAGCTGCGAGAAACAAAGCAGTGTGGTGAGAAGCCAAGCGTGTGATACAGCTCACCAAAGCGCGTCAATGGCAGTACTGAACCCATCAGTGAGGGTTTATAGGATTAAAAATTAGCTTGCATATGTAGGGCATCGTTTTATGCGGCTTTAGGGACGCTGAGCGCTCGCGTTTCCTTTTTCAATGTGGAGCGCCGCGCGGATCAATCGTAGTTCCGGCCTACCTCGACAATTACCCGCGCGTTGTTGCATACTTAGGTTTCAGGTGCGACTGTGTGGGGGGGCTCATGGTGGCTGCGAGACTTGAGGGCTTACACATCGCTATCGGCCGCTAGCGGCAACCTGTTCTCCTTTGATTAAGGAGGAGAAGGGTTGGGTTGGCCCACAGGTGCAGGTGCTGATCCCACGAAGAGCTGCTGGGTAAGGGCCATTGCTTGGAAGGGTAAGCCGGCGTGTACCGCATCCGCGTTTAGCAGACTAGACCTTGCGGGATGCACAGTGCGCTGCTGCCTGTTCACGAACAGTTTACGCCTAGGGGGCACGCGAGCCGCCAGCGCGAATCTTTTCTGCGGCGCTCGCGAGCATCGCTCCGGCGGCAGCGACCGGCGCTAATTCTGCGGCGCGCTCTGTACGTCTTGCTTGCCGTGCTTGTGATCGTGCGATTCGTGGTTGTGCCCAGACGCCAGCAGCAAACAGTAGCAATACTGCGGTCGCCGATCAGCGCGTCGAGTGACGGGACCAACGCGCCCGGCGTGGAGGTTTACGACTTTTCGCGACAGACAACTTCTTCAGAGCACGCCGCAGAGCTCGGAGAGCGCCTGGTCATATGCATGCCGCTGCGGAACGCGGAGCCCGTGCTGGACCTCATGTTCAGCCATCTGCGGAACCTGACGTACCCGCACGCGCTCATCGACCTTGCATTTCTCGTTTCCGACAGCGAGGACACGACCTACGAAACCCTCATCACGGAGTTCGAGCAGATCCAAACAGGCAAGACCGGGTGGGAGCCACATGAGATATTTCGCAACGTCGACATTTACAAGCACGACTTTGGTGCTCGCATTGGGCAGGGCGTTGACGCGCGCCACGGCGTCGCAGTCCAGGCCGAGCGGCGCAAGCTGATGGGCCGCGCGCGGAACTGGCTGCTGAGCCTCGCGCTGAAGCCCGAGCACAGCTGGGTGTACTGGCGCGATGCTGACATCGAGCGCAGCGAGCCGTCTATCCTGCAGGACCTCATGCGGTTCGACAAGGACGTAATTGTACCCAACGTGTGGCGACCGCTGCCGCAGTGGCTTGGCGGGCAGCAGCCGTATGATCTGAACTCATGGCAAGAGAGCGATGCAGCTATCGAGCTTGCCGCGCAGCTTGACGAAGACGACGTAATTGTGGAAGGCTATCAGGAGTACCCAACGTGGCGCGTGCACCTTGCGTACCTGCGTAACGACGAGGGAACTGGCGACCTCAATGATGTCATAGACTTGGACGGCGTAGGTGGCGTGTCTATTCTCGCCAAGGCGCGCGTGTTTCGCGCCGGCGCAAACTTCCCTGGGTTTGCGTTCATGTCGCACGCCGAGACTGAAGCATTCGGCAAGATGTGTCGTCGTATGGACTTCTCTGTGGCCGGACTCACGCAGTACACTGTGTGGCACAAGTACGAGCCTAGCGATGAGGATCTAGAAAAAATGAAGGAGCGCGAAGCGCAGGGTCTGTCCAACGACTAAGCCCAACACGGCTGAGCGCACACTAGGCGTCGGCACCCACTGTCAATGGGTGTCAATGCCTGATGATAGAGGGCGACTGCAAGCGGGCGGGTTTGAGCAGGCTCGACGCCTCTAAGGAGGTGGCCGTCTGTCATCTGAGGATCTTAATTAATAAATATGGCTGGCCAGTGCCGACCGACTAACTAGTGACACTTTGCATTGGCCTTCTGCGAGCCGCGACACTACACACGCGCGCGCGTGCCCTCGCAGCCCTCGCAGCCCCACACTCTTTAGGGCAGGGGCCGGCAATATACCGGGTGTCGATCCTGCGCAGCTGGACGGCGAGTCATCTAGCGTAATCGCTCGCTCACGCGTAATCAGCGGGCCGGGGGGGAATACCCTTTTAAACCCTGTAGCCTCTTTCCCATGCTTCCCTAGCGCACGCAAAAACTGTCAATTTCACTCTCAGTCCAAAATGTCTAAAATGAGCCACACTCGGATTCTCGACCATATGAACAAAGACCACTGTACAAGCTTGCACGACTACCTAGAGTACTATGGTGGTGTGCATATCGATCTCGACTCAAATGACACTGTTGAGCTTACTGACGTGAAGCTGAACGAAATGACAATTGAATACTCAAAGAGCGGCAGCACAAAGAGCGTAGTCATTCCACTGCGCCCGCCGATGTCGTCTATGGGCGAGGCGCGCGTGCGGTTCATCCGCATGGCGTTCGAAGCAGCGAATGGCCTCCACTTCTTGCCGTACCGCATCACAGACTATGTCTGGCCGAAATCGGTGGCTGGCCATGTTGAGCTGTGGGGCCTTGGCGGCGCGTTGATTGTGCATGGCGCCTTGGCCTCGTCAACTCGCATGGCCAAGGCAGCTGGGTACAAAGGGTCGATCCGGCGGCTGAGGGCTGTTTTCTGGGGCCTCGTGGCAACGCACTTGACAGAGTTTTTCCTGTTCGTGGTGCCGCGGCTCCGTAAGCTTCGCGGCTCCCGCGCAGCGTATTTGAAGACGTTCGTTGCGACCATGATTGGCGGCTTCGCCGGCTGGTTTCCACTGCGCGCAGAGGTGAAGCGTCTTGCCGCGCGGCGACCGGAGTAGCGGCCGGGGGAAATGGATTACAGTTTATGAGCTAATAGAGATATAAATATAACGATAATGACGACTGCTTGTGCGGTAAGTGGGGCGCGGTCTGCGTGTGCCTGCGTGCGCCGCTAGCGTGCTAACGTGCGAGGTTAACGTGCGAGGTTAGCGTGCGAGGTCAACGCGTAGCACGAGTGGTGTAAGACAGACTGAAACCGTTAGCAGACCGTAGGCAGCGCCAACCGAGCAGTGTTGTGGTATCGCGACCCCGCGGACGAGCCAGTTACCGCTGCCTTACAGCGCGTTAAGTAGAACTAGAACCGTACGGTGGTGTCACCTGCAAGGCCAATTACGCTGATTGTGTACAAGAATGTACTCAGGCCAGCGACTGCCGCCGTGTAGATCGAGTACTTGCTCTTAAGAGATACGCCGCTGGCGCGCGTATCCGCAACACTAGTCTCTTTCTCCGCTGGATGGCTAATATGCTCGTATGTGCTCTCAGAAAGCTCACTCGGCTCCTCTGAGCTCACTGGGGTGGCCTTAATTTGCGCCCACAGTTCCTTCGCACCGAAGAACTGCAGTGCGCCAACAAGCGGTGCGCCAAGCGCGAGGTATAGCAGATACGGGTGCTTGCTTGCCCGCGTGCTAAGCGCGTATGCCGTCAGGTTTGACGCGCACACAAGGCCCGCGAAGAGCGACGCGTGCAGGGAACGCCCCAGCGCCGCAAGCGTCGACACCGCGTTGAACGGCTCGGCGGCATCATCATCAACGGACTCTTCAGTAGCCTCCGTCGCGCTCGCTTCTGCAGGTGCGTCACGGCTCGCGTGGGCGCTCAGCAATTGCTCGCGCAGCCTTCGGATACGGGCAAAAACGCCTGTGTAGGCCAAGTCATGGCGGACAAAGGACAAGTTATAGCCGGCCCAGAGGCCAATTGAGACGGTTCCAATAACCTTGGCCGAAAAAACGGTAACAGGCATGATAATTCGCAGCCTTCGCAGAAACGTGAACTGAGAGGGGGGGGCAAGTGGTTGCTGGATCTAGCGGCGCGCTGAGGCAGCTGGGCCGAATTAGTGTGCCTCTTACTCGTTCACTTCACACGTTGTATTGTGTTCGATGGGCCCATTGCGTGCCTGAAAACGCGCCCATACGCTTGCCCTACCCTAGCCCTAACTACGTACCTAGGCACACAGGTACAGTACAGCGGGCGCTGTCTACAACGTGTAGTAATTCCTTTGGCACCTTTGATGACTTTGTAGAGCGGCGTCTCATAACTGCTGCTCATTTTAGGGCTCGCATATATCTGTGCACCCCTGTTGCGTATGCATAGAATAGAAACTGAAGAATGATTTCATAGAATTACATGCTAATAAATAAAGTGAATGGGACTACAGTGGTGGGCTGCTGCGAGGACTTAGGTCCTCCGAAGAGGAGCGCTGGCCCTGCGACACCGGTGACAATGCACCACCGTTTCTAGAGTCGGTGGAGGGCTCGCGTGAGAGCGCTCTGACTGGCGACGAGCTTGCTGAGCGTACTCGCTTCGTTACTGAGGGCGGCAGCACCAGTCCGGCTGGTGCTGCCGGCTTTGAGGTAGTGGCGAGACCATAGTCGTCAAGATCCTCAACTCCGTCTCCGTTGTCGGTAAGATCTTCGAACTCTGCAACGCTATTTGCACGATTTGAGCCATCACGCACATCTTCGTTTCCGCCGCTTGTGCTAACAGTCAGCTCGCGATCGAGCGGGGCCGCGCCTTCCGTAGCTGGCGGACTTTGCCTTGCTTGCTTCTCGTCGGCAGCCGGCTCCGCCTCAATTTGCACAACGTCTCTCTGCCCTTTCTCGATTTTGCGCCGCTTGCGCATGACTTGCTCCATACCAACGATCTGCAAGTCATCATTGTCGTCGTCGCTGTGGCCCGTTACGGCCTCGGTGCTGTTCTCTTCGCTACCTAGTCGCTTTAGCCTGCGCTTCAAATCATCGCGCTTTGTTTGCAACTCAGACTCGCGCCAAAAGTCACCCATGTCGAGCGTGCGGCCTTCCACGTCATTGACTGCAGTCACGAAATCGCCCGGTCGCTCGAATATCTGCTCAATGTAGTGGAGAAGAAAGACACCACAGTCTGTGTGATTCGTTTGCACAGGAACCGGTGTACGCAGCGACCGGTATTCGCGCGTGGTGAGCAAAGGCTTGTTGTGCATCTTCAGCACGGTGCGCAGTACACTCACGACCTTGCGGAATGTATGGTGATTCTGCGCCGGCCCTAACGAGTCAAGCACAACAATCGCTGGCTTAACGGGCTCCTCCTCCAAAAATGCTTGGTCAAGGCCAATAATAATTGCAACGGACCAGTGCGAGGCCTCGTGTATTGGCATGACCGTAATGTGCTTCGAGAGCAAGGGCAGCTTCGTGATCCACTTAGGACTATCGCCCTTGCGCACCTCGGGGTAGAAAAAGGTGTTAAGTAGCAGAATCTGATCGAACATGCGCGCATCGTGAGCGTGCAAGCGCTCTAGATACCAGCGCAAGAAGAACCAAATGATGTTGTCGTTCACATAAATACGCGGATTCAGCCGAGCAATGTCCTCCACAGACACCTCCATAAGGCGCCCGTCCCAGAACCTGTGGGCAACACGGTGGAACCCGTCCCTGCGCAGCAGCTCAAAGTCTTCCTCTGTGGGCTCAACAGGCTCGCCAATATCCTCAAGTTCCTCGACCGTGTGTCTCGTGCGTTGGCGTGTGCGGCGTCCCGATATGGGCTTTTCAGGCGACGTGAGATTGATGGGCTCAGTCTGTGGCTCCCTACTTACACCCACGCTACGGTTCTTCGGCTCCGGCGACGATAGAGCAGGCGATCTTGATGGAGAGCCGTAAAACGCCTGCGGCGAGATTTCTGCATGATTGTCGCTGCTCGGTAAAGACAGCAGGCTGTCGTCTCCAGCCATGCGAGGGCGCGACGCACGTAACGACGGTTTAGGCAGCGGTCTCCTCAGCTGTTGCAGCTTGGCCCTCTTGTCTTCTACGACAGCGCTCAGTGACGCCGGAAGGGCAGTCCCGGACTCAAGAGACGATTTGGTTTCATAGCTTGCATGGCCTGACCTCAAGGACTCTTTTGTTGACATCTCGTTCTTGGGCGACGATTCAGCTCTCGGTATAGTCTCACTGCGCGGCGCCGCATCCACAGAATCATCAAGCGTCGTTATCGACGTGTTCGGCGTGTTCTGGCGCTCACACGTGCTCACACCGTTCTGCTCCACAGCTTTGTCAAGAATCAAGGCTTCTTTTCGCCCGAGCTCGAGCGTGAGATTACACTGTTTGTAGTGAACGTCGTACTTTACGTGCAGCGCCGCCGGAGGAGGCGCCGTGCGTGCGATGGTCACAAAAGGCCATTCAAACTTCTTGTACATGTTATTGTTCATGTACAGTCCCCGAGAGTTGAGCGTGAGTGTCGTACGCTGGATATGCGTACCTCCGAGAATCGTTACGTCAATGGTTTTTCCATCTGCGGCAGCGCCTGAGTCCTCCTCAAGTCGTTTAAGAGACTCTGGTGGCTGGCGGTCACCAATCTGAGTGGCCGCAGCCTTGTGTTTGCCACACGCGGCCTTGAACAGCATACAATTTGCGTAATTTAGCGAGAACTTGAGCTTCTTGTGGTCATATGTCAGAGTGAACCGCCAGACATCTCCATGGCTACGGCGCTCAAAAACGAAATCGCATTTGCTCCAAACAAAGCTGCGGCCTCCGAGCACGAACCAGTTATCAGCCTCGCTGTATTTGATATGGGTAGGGGAGCCATCTCCAGTCTTACAGGGCATCAGCGTGACGGGACCAGTAAACCGGTGTACGTTTGCCGGCCCTGCGAAAGCCTCCGATCTCTCTGCCGCGAACGGCCTTGGCGCAGCTGTACTCTGACGCGTCTTCACGGGTGTGCTCTGTCTTGTGACGACAGGCAGAGGCGTGTGCTTTGACTCCTGTGCAGGCGCCGCAAGCGGTTCTGGCTGCGCCAAGATGCCATTGTCTCGAGAAGGCACGCTTAGCTTTGGCTGCGGTGACGTGCTTCCTGTGATATGCACGCGTGAGGCTGGTTTGCCACGCTTGTGCGCCTTGAACGACATAATATCGCGAGGGCCTCGCGCAGCGGCCATGAGGGCCGGGTTTGCCATAGGTCGTCCCTGTTTATTTTCCTTAGGCAGTGACAGCTTTTGCGGGCCCCGCAGTGACCTGAACTTGTCCGAGGAGGGGAGCTTCACGGGCTGCTTCGGCGTAGACTCCGCGTTTCCGCCAAGGTCAGGCATAGGCGGCGGTGCAATGCGCTTTCACACTGCCCTTTCTAGCAGCCCACGAAAGATTTTCGAACGTGCAAAGGGAAAAAAAAATGCAAAAGGCTGAGAGGCGCGCAATTCGGCCTGCTCAGTGCTGCGAGACCGCTTGATTTAAGTTCCTAACCGCTGGAGTGATGGGGGTTCGGAGAGTCGCTGCCGCTGGGAGTAGTCCTGCGCCTAGCAGGACGAGGTCACACGACTTTCTGCGCCTGTGGTAAGCTCTGTGGTATTTGACTAACCTTCAGTACGCTGATGACTAAATGCGTAGTCGGCGGGGTGGGACAGTGGCACTACGCAATTTTTCGAAAAACTCGGGAAGCGTGCAACGCGAAAGCTGGCCTGACACCACGGCAACGCAGGGATACCGACAATAACAATGTTGCGTGCAAGGGTGCTGGTGAGAGGCTTCTCAACGAGCCGTCTCATGCTCGAGAAAACGCCGTTCCAGGTGTTCATGGACACGTTTCGCACCGAGCTGAAGAAATCGAAGGAGCTTCAAACAAACATTCGCGCGCTGCAGGACGAGACAGGACGCTTGAGTGAGAGCACCGCGTTCAAGCGCGCGAAGGATGCGCTGGACCGCAGCCGGGAGGCGCGCAGTGCCACCTCGAAGGGCCTGCACAAAGCGGGCGAGGCCGTTGGCAGCGCCGCATCTGTGACGTGGAACTCGGCGCCTGTTAAGCTGACGCGCAGCGCGATGTCCTCCGCTGCCGATGTCGTCGACAAAGCGAGCGCCCCGATCCGTAAGACGGAGGCGTTCCGTGAGATTAAGAATGTTGTAGACGACGGGCGGTCAATCCGGTACGGCGGTTTTGAGACTCGCGAGCAGCGCTGGAAGCGCCGCCAGGACGAGCTCGAGCGCCACCGCAAGATGTTCGGCCGCACTGACGTCAAGGAGAACGAGCACGCGGGCCAGAATGTAGTCATGCACGAAACGGCAAAACCAGACGCACCCGAGAGCGAGACGCAAAGCCGTCTTCGCCAGCGTCTTGCCGACATGCGGATTGCCTATGAGGAGAGCGACAATGCGCTTGTGTCGGCCGTGCGGTCCGTCACAGACACGCTTGGCTCGTTCTTTGGTGAGACTGAGACGGCACAAGTGGTGAAGGCGTTCCGCGCCATGGACCCAACGTTCCGCCAGGACACGTTTTTGCGCGAGATGCGCGCCTTCATTCTACCGGAGGTACTGGATGCGTATGTCCGCGGCGACGGCACGACGCTGCAGAAGTGGCTGAGCGAGGCGAGCTTCAACGTTTGGAACCAGGTCACAAAGGAGTACCGCGACAAGGGGCTGTACGCGGCCGGCCGCGTGCTGGATGTCCGTGGAGTCGACATTGTGCAGGCAAAAATCATGCAACCTGACAACAGGCCTGTTTACGTTATCGCCTGCCGCGCGCAGGAGACAAACTTCTACAAATCGTTGAAGACGGATGAGGTGATGGCTGGCGTGCCTGACCAGGTTCTGCTTTCGCCGTATGTGATGGTCGTCACACGCGTGCCCGAGGACATGGGCAACGAGGAGACTAATGGGTGGAAGATTCTTGAGTTCGCCCGCGGCCGCTCAACTGAGTATCACTGATGTACATAACAGCATAGACGAAAAGATTGGCAGCCTTGTGGCAGGCCCTTAATGACGACTACATGGACTTAAGTTTTGAGAACATACCTTCGGTTTGGTGCCGACGCACTCATTGCATACATTATCATAAATTGGCATCTTGTGCCTTACAGCCTGCTCTGCAGCCTGCCCTACAACTTGTTCTCAAGCTATGTGGTGGAGTTATCGCGCATTGTCAACGTTGAGTCAATGCGTCAATAGATTTCTAGTTGGGGGGGGGGCGGGAGATGCTTCACCAAGCCGTGAAGCACACTTATGCGTGCTAGGGAATTCGCTTACTACGTCGCTAAATGATTTGGGCGCGCAGCCGTTAGTCCAACTTTTTGAGCTCTACGGCGGCTGCTCTTCACGCCAATACGTACTTTACGCTTTTTGTGCGGTGTGCGAGATGGGGCTGACGCCAGCCTTCCCTGGTGCCCACACCACCTGCTAATAAGTAGTTGCTTATAAAACCCATGTCGATCGCCGTATTCTGTGTAGCCGTCTACTCAACTCGAGCTGAAGATGGTTAGTTTCCTCTCCACGTGATCTTTTGTGGATTAAGACGCCGGCTCAACACACGTCCTCCCGCTCCAGGCCGTTGTCGTGCAGTCCGCAGAGATGCCGCAATCAAACGCCGCACGGCCACCTGAACCGAGCAGCACTCCCGCATTGAGGTCCAATTCCTCATCTCGAGAGTCTCAGGTCCTTGAAGAGGCTCCTGCGAGCGACAGCGAGGCCGAGACAGAACGACTTCACGAATCGCCAGTGAAGAGGCGCGCGGCTGAGGAGCCCGAAGCTTCGCCAGAGCATCTGCAGAAGCGATCTCGAGGCCCCGCGTTCGAGCCGGAGGCCACCAATGGCGCTTCTGTAGCGCCAGACGCGCATGCCGCCAGAAGGACCCCACCCACGGAAAAGGCATTTAATGGTACGGCAGCAGCACATTCAGAGGACCCTGAGCCGGCAGAAAGGCTCAAAAGGCCCGTATCACCCTCCCCTTCTGCGTCAGAAGCGCTAGTGGTAGAAGCGAATGGCGCGGGCGAGGACGGCGAAAAAGACGATGCTACGGCCGACGGCGCTGCTGTCGACGAGGATCTAAACGACGCTGCTGTCAGCGATGAGGATGAGGTTGGTGACGCAGAGGACGACGAGGACGAAGAGGATGAAGGCGATGATGATGATGACGACGAGGACGACGACGCCAACGACGAGGAGCGGCTGCGCGCGATCAGCGCGCTCACAGAGATCGAGATCGAGTTTGCAGAGTTCAGAGATAAGCTGCACGATCAGCAGATTGCTCGGTTCGATCTTGAGATCGAGATGTGCACCCAGGGCGTGCATCCAGAGCTCCAGCAGTACCATGTACAGATTCGCGAGGAACACGAGAAGCGCCTGCATCGAAGTCAGAGCTTGCTTGCATACCAGATGAGAGCGATTTTCAATCATTCACACGCTGGCCGGCGCCAGGTGCACCAGACACACTTGAAGAGTCGGCACGCGCTGCGCGGCAATCTGCTGGGCCAGGTCACGCGCGACTGGTACCGCGTGAATTATGAGAGACGAGCCGCGGACAGAGAGGCACCTGAGTTTGGCTATGTCGCGGATTCGCTACCACATCAGATCAGGCGTCCCACGGTGCGCAGCATGGGCATTCACACGCATGCGAGCATGCTGTTCCCACCGGCACCGCGCATGATTTGCGCGAATGACGAGGAGCGTGACGAGGATCTTCGACGGCTTGGGCTTCGCTAGCCTGGGCTTCCAGGTCCAGCCTCTCTGTCCTTGCTCTAGTAACGTAGAGCATCATCAAAGACGCCTCTGGAGGAAATGACGGGCAGAGTGGGCCATTGGCTGCCGCCAATGTCATGCTGTGTGGCAGAGCTACTTCCTGCCTCTAATTTGCGTTCGTATGTGTACAGACTGCGCCAGGCATGCATGCTGCACCCCAGGAAGGCCTGTAGAGGGTCCCCGAGTACGAGGGTGAGACCTCGGCATCTGCTCTGATTCCTATTAGCTTATTTATCGATTAATGATTACCAACGCCGTGGCGCGTAGGTCTACCTGTAAACTTATGTATCGGACTGTGACTTGGCAGCGTGTGCGGTGTAAACACTCAGCTCCGACGCCCGCATCTGAGGCAAGCCGGTCTAGGGTCGGCGCGGCTTTGTGCATTGTCGGAATAGGCCTCGCTGCGAGGAGAAACCACGTGCAAGGCGGCTGACAGCTCGACTACCGCCTGTAAAAAAATTGGTATGCGTGTAGCCCTAGCCCCAACTGCTATCTCACGACGGGGTTCTGCTTGGCGATTGGCGCCACGGTGCGGGCAGAGAACTATAAGTGATCGCGCGAATTTTTTTGCGGCCTTTGTCGTCTCCACCCACCCCAGTTCGCCGCCAGCGACGCATTGCGCCCAAAGCACCCTCCCCTTTCGTAGGATCTGCCCTCGGTAAGCTTCTAGAAACGCGCGGCGCGAGACATGTCTCCGAGAGAGGTCGAACCAGTGATCCAAACGTATGCCGTTCCGCACCACGTCCGACAAAAACTGAAGAAGGCCCAGAGCGCAAAATCCCCCGGTAGCTTTGACAAGCTCTCTCTCCTCCGTAAAACTAAGCGCTTGCTTACGCCGCCGCAGTCTCCCGAGCTTGTCAGCGCGAAACAGGCTCCAAAACCCCTCCGCATGCCAGACGAAAATAAACAGCTTTTGCGGTTCTGCACGGTATGCGCCAGCAACCAGAACCGCTCCATGGAGGCACATAAGCTCTTGCATGAGCAGGGCTACAACGTCATGTCTTTCGGCACGGGTTCATCAGTACGGCTACCAGGACCCGCCGCAGACAAGCCACAGGTCTACTCGTTCGGCACGCCCTACGACTCCATGTACCGCGAGCTGCGCGACCAGAACCAGCGGCTGTATCAGCAGAATGGCGTTCTTGCCATGCTGGACCGCAACCGAAAGATCAAGGATCACCCAGAGTCGTGGGCAAAGCACCGCGAAATATTTGACGTTGTAATCACCTGCCAGGAACGCTGCTTCGACTCAGTATGCCTCGATCTCCTGCACCGCGGTGCAAAGCTGAGTCGTCCTGTCCACGTCATTAACATTGAGATCGAGGATAACCACCACGAGGCGGCACTTGGCGCCAAAGCAATCCTTGAGTTTGCAGACGCCGTGTGCCAGTCATCAGACCCTGACGCCGATATGGTCGACGTACTCCGAAAGTGGCAGAAGGCCAACCAAAAGTTTCCATCTATGTACCAGCTCTGCTATTTCTAGAGGACTGGGGACCCGCATGCGCTAGTGCTTGCATTTTGTAATTTTACACGCGCTAATCAATAGTTAACTCACTTGAGTATTTCTTTTGCGCAGCGTTTCAGACAATTAGCGCAATTTCTAGGTTTTGCGTTTCCTGCAGCCTGACTCTACTTCTCCTATGCGCCCGATTCTCTCCAAGGCTCGTAGTCTATATAGGCTTACTGGACGGGTTTGATCTGCGTCTTCGCAGCGCTGTTTTCCAAATGTGCCTGCTCGAAGGCAAGCGCACTGCTCGCGCGATTCCATTACTGAAAGCCAACAGATTCTGCTTCTTTTCAGACTGCGCTGCTCATGTCCGGGCCTTCTTGCGCTCGCTCTTCGCAAGCCATCGCTCGTTCACAACTTCAGGGGTCTCGCATAGCGGACGCGCGCTTAGAGGCACATACTTCGCGCTGCGCTTGCCGATACCACTGCCCACGTTAGCACGAAGTTGCTGATCCTCTTCGAGCGCTTGCGTGACCCGCGGTGTTACGACCTCAAGCATGAGTCCCGCCATTGCTTGCTTCTGCATGTGCTCGTGCCATTCGTTATACAGCAAATCACTCGAAGTGTACAGTGACGTCTTCCATTCCATCTCGCCATATTCGCACTTATACAGAACAAGTGGAACTCCTGCGGCTATCTCGTACGAAGGCCGCCTCGGCGTCGCCTCAACATCGAGCAGTTCGTCGACCGCCGACACTGGCTCCAGGTGCTGGCCAACAAGAAACAGAATGGCCATAATTGACCGGACCTGGTTCCACAGAAACGCTGTGCCGCGCAAGCTCAGATAGTGCATTCCGTTGGACCCTGCGCATATCTCTGCCTCGAGTATAGTCCGCCGGAAGTTTGTGATCTGCTTCGACCCATCTATTTTGCAGAAGTTTCGGAAGTCGTGCTCGCCAATAAGGTGCCGCGCCGCCTCGGCCATTGCGCCAAGATCTAGGCCATCACCAACAAAGTAGTATCGATAGTGCCGACTCAAGCAGCTGAACCTCGCATCAAAGTCTGCTGGCGGCCGAAGACAGATCTCGTACGCAAGGATGTCAGGAGGTAGGTGGCTATTCAGTATCTTGAGATAGTCTAGCTCCTGCGCGTCCTTTGTCTCGTCGCGGTGGTCCGCCGCGCTAAGCACGGACCGCACGTCAAGCGAAATAACCTGAGCCATGGCACTGACGTCCGCGTCTGTACGTCCGCATCGGCTGAAGCGGCACTGCACAGGGTCAAGGCTTGGAATGCATCTTGTTTTGTACAAGGCCTGCAAGATCTCGCCCTCCACAGTGCGATGGCCCTCCTTCTGGTACGCTAAGCCATGATAGTTCCACCCTAGGTACGCAAACCTGATGGCTACATGCCGTTGTGCGAATTTCGAGAAATCCATTTCTTTTTTCTTTTTTGGCGCCGTTGTTGGACTAGGAGGGTTTGTTTTCAGAGCTGAAGGGAGAACAGGCGGGACCACCGCTGGCGTAGTCGGAACTGTGTGGCCCTCAAGGCTTAGGATCTTTGCGATTAGCGCCTCTTTCGACCAATTACTATACTTCGACATCCTTAGCATATGTCTGCGGGAAACCGCCGCTGCCGCACTACTCTCAGGTGTGGGTTTGTTCGTGATCTTATTTATCACATTTACCCCCCGCGTATTTACGTTACATAATTTTTTTGGGCAGTCCTTCCACAAAATTATATGGTCGAGTCAAAGACATGGGGCCCGCCGCTCCTCCCGTGGATGGTGGCTGCCATGAACACGCTCGGGTTTGACACAATGACGGCCGTTCAAGCTGCTGCCATTCCTCTTCTCACTGGTAACAAAGATGTTGTGGCTGAGGCTGTTACGGGGTCGGGTAAGACATTTGCATTCCTGTTGCCGCTCCTTGTGCGCCTGAGCCGCATTGAGGACCCGCTCAAGTCTGGTCACACCAATGCGATTATCATTGAGCCGACCCGCGAGCTCGCGTACCAGACCCATCGCGTTTTGCGCCAGCTTGTTGATCTTTCACCGAACCCAAAACTTATCCGGTCGCAGCTTGTTACGGGCGGCAACACAAGTACGGCAGTTGCTGACATCAAGAACTTTCTGCAGCTGAAGCCGCATGTGGTTGTAGCAACGCCTGGGCGGTTGCTTGAGCTTCTGCGCGCCCAGCACGTCTCAACGCGCGCTGTCGATCTGCTCGTGCTTGACGAGGGAGACCGACTCCTCTCTATGGATGTCGATCAAACTGTTAATAGCATTCTGGGATTACTCCCCAAGCAGAAACGTGTTGCCCTGTTCTCAGCAACCATGAATGATAACCTTATGAGAGACGTCGTGAAGATGGGAATGCGCAATCCCGTCAAGATTAAGGTCAGCTCGCCGGCACACTCCACCCCGGATCACCTTCACATCAATCACTATAGCTACGGCACTGATCCGCTCGCGAAGATCCCGCTCGCTATCCACTTACTACAGACCGTCGACTACCGAAAAGCCATTGTTTACATTCCCACATGCACGTCTGTCACATACTGGTACCGCGTCCTACAGCTCTTCGTATTAGAGCCCAAGCTGTACTCTCTCCACGGTAAGCTGCAGCAAGGCCCGCGCTTGCGCACACTAGCATCATTCACAGAAAGCCTTGATAAGTGCGTTCTTCTCACGACAGACGTTGCAGCGCGCGGACTTGACATTCCTGAGGTAGACTTTGTTCTGCAGCTCGATCCCCCGCATGATCCGAACATGTTTGTGCACCGCGCCGGTCGTACGGGCCGCGCCGGGCGCAATGGTCTCTGCAGCGTTCTGCTCAACAGCGAGCTTGAGCAGGGCTACATCGACTTTATGCGAGTACGAAAGGTGCCTATAGATGATGCGGAGACGGTGAATCCCGTAATCACTGCTGACGACTATGTCACGAAGCTGCAGCAGTGGGTGCGCACTGACCGCGCCCACCATGACCTTGCCATTCGGTCGTTTCTTTCATTTGTGAGGTATTACATGAAGCATACTGCTACCTCCATATTCCGACTTTCGAGCCTGGACCTTTTCCGTTTAGCGATGTCGTTTGGCATCCTCAAGATGCCGCGCATGCCCGAACTCAAAGACAAGGAGCTTCCCAACGATGGGTGGCTTGCAGAGCCATTCGACATGGACGCACTCCTCAAGTACACAGACCCAAAGCAGGAAGAAGCCCGACAGGCCAAGTTGGCGAAACGGGCCGCAGAGGCCGTGGAGGGGGACAAAGCCAAGGCCGAGCTCGCTGCCGCGGCTAAGCACCGAAAGCAACTGAACTCGCAGGCCTGGTCCGCAAACCTCGAACGCAAAGATAAAGCGCAAGCACGTCGCGAGAAGCGCCAGCGGAAGGCCATTAGCATCAAAGAGGCTCAGCACAAGGCAGGAGGAGATGACAGCGATAGCGATGATGTCCAGCAGGACTGGAAGATTCTTGTTCAAGAGCGCAAGAACAAGAAGCAGAAGGCGAATCCGGATTTCTCCTTTGAAGCCTAAGCTTATTTAAATACCGTGGCTGGAACTCAGCATACAGGAAACGGCGCTGGCGAACTTCCTGTGCTTTTCACATCCATGCGAATGCTATGCGCAGCTAATTTAGAAATGTACATTACGATTAATTGTGACCACAATGCGATTGGGAGTATCTAAGTTCCTTCGAGTCAAATTGTGCTCTTTGGAAGCCTGCAATCTTTGTAAACGCTTGCGACTTGGAGCGTCAGAAACTCGACACAAACAAATTTTAATGTGTGTATTCTTTCTAATGTACAATGTATCTTTGAGCCGCGCGTACAAGGCGTTTGACTCCTCTGTAGGCTAGGAGGCTACACGAACAGTAGCAGTATTAATGGTAGTTGATTTGCAATGGGCTAGGGTGCTCGCCAAATTACCCTATTTGGTCTTAAACGACTTATGCTAACTGACATTAACGCGCTCAAAAGCTAAATCAGTTGCGAAATTCAGCTTTTGTTTCAATTAATGCTTAGGAATAGCTTGTACTCAGCATTCTATAAATTACACAGCTGCTGTCGTAACAGTGCGGCTCGAAGATACTAGAGGGAATGCCCCGCAGCCATCCAGTATTACCACTCTCTTGGCGGCTGCCACGTCTTCTTGTCGTTGCCCGCACTGTGCTCATTAATATGAGGGGCAGACTGCTCAACGAAGTGCTTTCTCTGCTTCGATTGAAACAGCCGTTGAAAAGACATTCTTTTAGGCTTCCTAGTCATTTTCGTTCTATCGATGGTGCTGGTGGTGATCGAGATAAGCAGGTCAACCGTATGCTCTTTGTCAGGTTCGTTGCGCGTCTATAACGGTGTAGAGGTCGGTGTCGGCCCCAAACAGCTTACGGTGCTCCCCGTCGTAGAGGAGAAGGCCAAGGAACGGCATGTAGTGGTGCATGATGATCTTTGTAGCCTCTTGTGATGCAACACCGCCCAAATACGCGGCAACAGGAGGAATCTCTGGGTTTTGACTTTCCTTCGCTAGCTTTTCGTATTCGTGCTCGGTAGAAGCGTTCTGTTTGTTCCGATAGACATACTTCAAATACCGTGCGTTCTTGCAAAATCTGCGCAGATAGTCATCAGAAACCGCGGTACCGGGCGGTAAGAATGATAAAAGCCGCTTCTCATCTGCCTCGAGCCGCGCAGCGTAGAGGCGCCTTAGTGCTACGAAATTCTCAGTGCTGGAAATCATATCTGGAATCTCTCCAGAAATAGGCAAGATACCGTACTTGCTGATGTACGTGCCGAGGGCGCCAATAAGTAGCCAAAATGCAGAGACGTCCTCCGAGCGATGCTCTTCACGGAATCTCACAAGTTCACGGACCCCAAGAGGGACTTCGGCTCTCATCGCCTGACGCGCCAAAGTGATGGCTTCTTCGAAGTTTTCTTCTGCAGCGCTCCGCGCCATATTTCGCAGCTCGCTAATGACGTCGCGCGCACTCATGTCGTTATTTTTGAGCGCTTTTGCCAAGAGTACGCAAGCCGGAACATGTGCATGATCCGTGTCGCTGAGATTTTCAAGATCAAAGCTATTACAATACGCCGCATACTCGGGCCAGTGCTCAAGCGTTTCACGCCGGATTCTCAGGTCAGCGAGGCCGAGCTCAGGGTGGGCATCTACAACGCTTAATTCAGACGCATCAAGCCGCACAAACCCAGTCAGTCGGTGCGCTCCGGCCGTTAGTATTGGTGCATTGAATCTTTCGGCAACGCTTCTTGCAGAGTACTTATTCGGGCTGCTGCGAATCACTAGTGTCACCGGTCGCTTCACGTCTTCGGGGAACGCTGATAGCACAACCGTGGAATCTTCGTTCAATTCCTGCAGGCGCTCCGCCATAGTGCTAGGTTCAGAGCTGTATATGCTGCCAGCTGTACCGAAAGTCGGCTCGCTCAGGACTAAAGTAACGGCGCCGACTCCCGCCAACACAAGACCCCTGGCAGCATCGAGAGTTAAGTTAGAGAGACCTATGATAGCCACATGGCTTGCTTTGAGAGCCTCTTGCCCCGAAGTGGACCACAATCGGACCTGCCGGTCGTATTTATTATCCATTTCTGGTAACGTTCGTTGGCCGTAGCATGTTGCGTGCTCTCCTCGAAAACTAAGTTCAAGAGACCGATGATGGCGAGACGGAGCTAAACTGAACAGAGCCTGTCATGCATCTGCTGAGCTCGATACTGCGCTCGCATCCTCGAATTGCCTTGGGCCCAAAGCATTGGCGCGGTCCTCTGTGGCACGCTGCACTGAGATTTGTCTCAACATCTCCACTTAGCGACGATGTGCTACGACCCTATCAGCGAGGCTGCATTGAGGCAATTAAAGAGTCATTGGGCCGTCACAAGCGACCAGCAGTCTCACTACCCACAGGAAGTGGAAAAACACATGTCTTCAGCTATTTGCTAGAGCACGTCAAGCCCATGTACAGCGATGATGTCCAGCGCACAAAGGTGCTTGTAATTGTAAATCGCAAAGAACTGCTAGATCAGACATTGCACCGCATCCGCGAAACCCACCCCCACCTCAATGTTCTGCCTATTTCGGGCAAGCATGAATACACACCTGCGGGCGATGTGTTCGTGAGCACTTATCAAACGCTTACGCGCGGAGTGCGCTTAGCCCTGATTGATCCGGAAGCATTCAAGCTCATTATTATAGACGAGGCACATCACTCTGTGGCCTCGTCCTATATCCGTATTCTGGCCCACTTCAACGCCGTTGTTCCGGTGCCGGCCTCGGACCAGTCTGACGCGCCTATCGTTCTTGAAGACCTCACATCCTCACCGCCAAAGACTCCAGTTGATAGGGCTGACCGTAATACTGATCCTCCCGATCGTCGCGTTCACGTTGTTGGCTTCTCAGCTACTTTCTGGCGCAACGATACAGAGTTCTTGCGCGATGTGTACGACGAGATAGCATTCCATGAAAACGTGAACTCCATGATTGATAAAGGGTACCTGTGTCCAGCCAAGGTCACAAAAGTCAAAGTACACAATGACGAGCTAAGGCCTCTTGCCGATAAATTGACGGGCTCGTTGCGAGCTCAGGACTTTTTCGTGCACCCGAGCGGTCTCGAGCTTGTGTACAATGCGTGGAACGCGAACGCTGCCCAGAAATCCACAGTGATCTTTGGATGTAACCTCGCTCACATCAACAACCTTGTAATGATTTTCCGCAACAACGGCGTAGACGCACGATGCGTGCACGGAACCATGTCAAAGGCTTCGCGTGAGGACATTCTCGCTAGGTTTGCGGCGGGCGAGTTCCCCGTTCTGGCCAACTGCCAAGTTCTCACCGAGGGTACCGACATTCCACGTATCGATCAGATCATAATTGCTCGCGGAATCGGTAGCACAGGAATGGCCATGCAGATGATTGGGCGTGGGCTCAGACCTTACGCGGACAAAGAGTTCTGCAATGTGATCATATTCCCAAATTTCACGCGCTTTGAGGCGAATCTCGATTTCCTGCCACAACTGGAGTCCTTGCTAAAGGAAACGAATGAGCTCAGTGATCGCAAGGGAAGTGCTACTGTGGAACTGGACAGTGAGGCTTCCCCTGAGTCGCTGTCAACGGAGGTGGCTGCGATGGATATTGATTATGGAAAGCTAATTCTGGAGACAAACCACTTCGAGCCCGCATTGCTGGCCTCAGAGCGCTATAGACCAAGCCATCCGCTCAAGAGCGCTTTGGCTTGGCTTGAGTGGCAAAAGATATACTATTTATTTCCGGTTGCCCAAGCTGGATACTTTTCAATTCGCCGCCAGAGTGGCAACGGACTTTGGGCGGCGAACTACGTGAAGCGATTCAACTCACGATACATACGCTCGTTGCCTCTGATTTCTTCAAGCAATCTTGTTGATGTTTTGCTGGCTGCAGAGATGCATGCGCTGGCGCGCTGGGGAAATTCGGGCGTTAGGCCTTTAAGCGTGAACTCGTCATGGCTCTTTGAGAAGCCGAGTGCAAAACAGCTTAATTTTTTGAAGGGGAAAAATGTGAACTCTATGTCTGTATTTAACCGCGGAATAGCGGCTGGACTCTTGAACCTTAATTCAATTGGATGCAAGCTTACTCCAGAGCTTGTTCAATCTGTCCAAACCCTCATAGAGAGGTTTAAGAACACAAATGGCGCCCAAATCGGAAACAAATCTCAGAAATTGGAGGTTCCCCGTGCAAAGAGCTACAAGTCATACAGAAGCTCTCGCTTCAGCCCGCCCCGTCACTTGCAGAATTTGGACGGTCCTCTTCGAGGCAGATAGTTTTCCCATTCCGCATGTCATTTACGATGACGCCACCCCCCTCTGGCAACGATCCCGAGAACTTCACTGGGAATATTGCCGAGAGCATTGCCCATGAAGAGAACGCCGTGGACCCGCCGAGATCTGCTGGGGATGGTGAGCCCGTTGAAGCCCAACAATATCACCTCCCGTCGTCAATTAACGCTAGAGGCGCTCCTAAATCATCCACAACGCGTTACGAGCGAGCGAGCACGATAGTAGCAGGTATAAATGATGCACCGCCTCGAATAACGCCAACTCTCTCAGGCACATTCAGCGATGAGTCTCTAGGGGATCAAAGTTCAGGGCTCTCCCACGATCTGAAGCCCACATTTGTCCAGGATGTTCCGATTGTAAGAGAACACAAACGGAACATGAGCACTATAACTACAGTCTCGAGGATGAACAAACGCTTTAGCGTACAGCCACAGCCGCCTAGCCCGACGCGGAGCGTTGCCGAGTCAATTTTGCCCAAGTATGATGCTGGAGCAGACGCGGTTGGTGAGGAGCCCGGCATCAACGTTGATACAATGGAGGTCGACATACCCGACAGCGTCGGCTCACAAGTGACCATTGTAGATTATAGCGATGCCAACTGCCAAATCTCGCATTACGACGTGCCAAAAGGCCTGGGATCGGAGATCACGGGCAGCAGCGATCGGAAAATGCTTGGGCGGCGTTTGGATGAAGCCGTAGCGCAGCGCCCCTCGTGGGGCCGCGTCCGGTGGATTGTTGTAAACGGGCTTTCGTGGGAGGCCATTCGGCCCATTGCCGTGCACTACAATCTCCATCCGCTGGCGCTTGAAGACATGCTTGACGTTCCGCAGCGCACAAAAATGGAAGTCTTCCGAGAGCAGATTTTTTGCTGCTTCCCTCTGCATATGTTACATGTCACACCAACCCCGTTTTCGTTACTACACAGCATTGCGCGTCGTTGTGTGCTTAAAATATATCAAGCTCTCTGTGCCATGCACGCGCTTTTTGCCAAACTAGGTGCGGCCTTTACTGCAATGTACATGACTATGGCAGGCTGGCTGGTGAGCCTCCGGAGCTCTGCAGGCACGGATGCAGAGCAGCAGCAGGATCCCGCGGCCATTGTGTGTAACGTTCATGGCCGGGCGCATGTGAGGATGAGCACACCGTGTTCATCCAATGCTCCCTCGGTGTGCTCGTCACCGTCATCTACCGTAAAAAAGACCTATGACCGTTCGAATAACTTTTCGTCAGAGTCGCGAATGTATGCGTCCTCTAAGTGGAGTAGCTCTTCAGTGACGCTAACAGAGGAGCCTGAATGCGTCCCTTTCTATACATGTGATCATGGGACGCTTTGCTCTAACACGCAGCCCACGCCAATTGAAGATATGCTTCGCGCCCAGCCAGCGCGTTCCATGTACGAGTGGAATCGAGACAATCTGGCGCTTCATCACGAGGCGCTGCAGAACATGCGAATTCAAGGGTCAGCAAATAGCGTGGAGATTGCGCTGGAGCAAGTCTCGCTGTTTCTGCTGCCGGACACCGTGATCACCATATTCGAGAAGTCAGCGCAAGCCGTTTATGAGCCCATAGAGAATCGTCTGCTGTCACCGCTCACTATGTTGCGTCAAACGAGTGATGCTTCAGTGCTGGTGCAGGCTATCTTCGATGTAAGCGTGGACCTCGTCAGGCCGATTCTGCATGAATACCGCTCACAACTGAGTCGGCTGCAGGTTGAGGGTGTGCACCAGCCTAATTTGCGCCATACTCGTGCACTTCACGCCTTCATGACAGAGCTGACTATGATGCGGACGTTGGTTCGTTCTCTCACATCACTAGTTGATGCCCTGCGTTCGAAAACTGTGATGGCTGCTGCTGATCTGACTCGAAAGAACAGCAACGCGAGCCAGCGACAGGACGCAGGCGAGATCCGCAACTCGAGTCACCACCAAGATGTCGTGGCGCGGTCCATTTCAGCAAAAGCGGCTGAGTATCTCTCGGACGTTGCGGACCACGCAAAGTCGTACCTAGAGGATCTCGACGGTATGCACACGCAGTCGCAGACACTGAGCAGTCTTATCTTCGATACAATTTCCATTCGCGCAGGCGACTCTGTAAAGATGCTGTCGCTTGTCTCGGTAATTTTCCTGCCCCTGACCTTCCTCACAGGATATTTCGGAATGAATTTCAAGTCGTTCACCACGCTGAACCACGACGTCGGCTACTACTGGCTAGTGTCGACCCCAGCGGCGGCAGCTTTAACGGCCATTCTGATGTACCCAACCATCATGTCACAACTACAGGAGTGGTGGTCCTGGGCAAAGCTTCAAGTATAACCACTTTAGTTTAAGTGCAAACCACTATGTAGATCTGGCTACTCCACCTTTTCCTCACCTTTTCCTCTCCCCCCCTTTTCTCTGAGAGGGCTCAAGAGAGCTCAAGAGTAAGGCGGCTGCTTGCCGCGCTTTTGCTCTGCTGGCCGCAGAAATTTAGAAATAACGTTAATATATGCCGTTCACTCCTCCTCGACAAGAACGGTGCTGTTCTTGAGGTTGGCCTCGGCAACAGTTTTGCCTAGCTCTTGCTTCAGCTCGCGACGATCAGCCGTAAGCTTGATCGCTCCGGAAAAGCCACTGAGCTCCTTCGCAATGCCGTAAACTATGTCAACGGTGTCGGAAAGTAGGAAGCGCTTGACGGCGCGCTGGCCTGTGCCGAACTTGAATTGGATGCGCGTGGTGTCTGGGCCCTGAGGCGGCTCCTCGCGGCTGAGAGGCGGGATGGCAGCAATCGGGTCCTCTGGTTCTTGAGGTATTGGCTCTGCAGTCCGCGCAGAGGCTGCCGGCGTAGCGGCAACACTCCCACTTTCCGCAGCAGGCTGGCTCTCGGTAGCCACGAAGTCCAACACGTCCTCCATGAATGCCGCTTCAGAGGGAACAGCCGACCACACCTTCTGCTGCTCGCCAGTCCAGGGGTCGAGAATGGCAATGTGCGGAAATGACTCAAAAGGATACAGCACTCGGTACTCCTCGCCATCGGGATCCTCTGCATCGTACTGTAGAAAAACAAAGTTGCTGGAGACAACGTCCCGAACCTCCTTGCTGCGCCAGAGGTCTCGGTTCAGCCGTTGGCATACGAACTCGGCTGGGTCTTGCACGTTCACAAGTATAAGTTTGCTGGAGTGCTGCGCCTCTACTTTAGCCTCGTCGAGCGGGAGGTCTGCAATGATTTCAAACGGCGGCCGGAAAAGTTCGGCAAGCCGCTTCTCGTGCCTTGACAGCGGCTGGGCTGCAATATCGGCGTCTCGGTCTTGATTGAATACGCCGCGCGGTTTCCGCGCCCGTGCCTCTGCGCGCCGCGAGTTGCGCATAGCCTCATTATATATCTGCGCCTCCTCATCCACCAGCTGGTCGTCAAAGCCCTCAATCCGCTCGCGCACGTCGTCTGTGCCCGTCTGCGCCGCCGGTTGCTGCGACTCCACTGACGCACCTCCCGTCGCGAAGTAAAGCTCTACGGCATTCTCCAGGTTCCAATCATTGGCATCCAAATACTGCTGTGCCGTCTCGGGCTCGCACGACGTCACAGCCATGAACTGTGCCACTGTGTCGTCGCTCATACTGGCGGTGCCTGATGTCAAAAGGTTAGGTTTCTCCGGCCACAAATTATGTCGCCAACGGCAGCAGCTGTGTCAGACTCCGTGTCCTTGCTAGCCCAGCCAGGTGTACTTGTATGTGTTAGCAAAATGATAGCTTCTCCCGTACCAACGGAAAATAAGACCACTGTGGCTGTGGGCTCGACGTGCTGTTTACCTAGCGAGCGCTGGGCGCCGTTTTACCCTCGACTTGTGTCTCAAGCGAACGCGCGCGAGCGCGATGGCCCTTGCCCTGAACATCAATATCGAGCCTGGCGCAGAGGTGGACTGTGCGCGATGCAGCGCCTGCGCGATCGCCAATGGCAGGCCCCGTACCTCGCAGCATATGGAGTGGCTCACGTTCCCTGGAGTCCTGTACTTCAGAGCTACGTAGAGCTATCCCAGGCAGCTGACATTCTCGGACGGCCGGATTTGGCTGCGGCGCTAGACGAACGCGTCACACCTGCGTTAGCCCACAAGTACGCACCAGCGTTAGCGGTGCTGCGCTCGGTGGCCCGCAATCCGCTGGAGCAGCCCCTTCCCACTTTCGCACCGGAGCCTGTAGAGCCAACGCGGCAAGAGATCTGGGCCGAAGCAATGCATGATATTCGCGCTGAGCTACAGCTAGCGGAGTTTTCTGCGAGCGACGACGAAACTGATGTCATGCTGTCTGAAGCTGATGTCGAGACAAGTAGCGAGTCATGCCATTCTGAGCCCTCTCTCAAGGCGGCGCGAATTCTTGGCCCTGACCGCGCAGCGAAGCCAACTCCCCTGTCACCATTCAATTTGTCGCATGCAAACTTCGTACGTGAGTTAGCTTTGAGCCTCTTTGGTCTCCAATCGCTGCAACATGGCTCTGTGCGGGGCCTGACCGATGCGTGCTATGCGTCGGTGTGGACCCGCTTCGATTATTTTGCAAAAACACTGAGGAGCCTGCCGCACGGGGAGATGCTTAAGGCACGCTCGGAGATCCTGCAGTGGAACTGCTACTCTGTGGTCCAGCTCGTGGCCAGAGCTGAGCAGCTTTTGGCTAAGTACACTCGCCAGCAGGAGCCCGTAGACACCGCGAGCGTCCGCATGTGGCTCGAGGGAGACGGGAAGAGCCCGGCCGTCACTCTCCGTGGTACAGAGTTTATGCTGGCTCCAGACTTACTGCCGGAGCTACGCCATCCCTTGCTCTTGCGCGCAGGCGAATGCGGTCTCCTGGCCGAGCGGATCCACAGGACTCAAGTGCCACCAGTACCACTTGAATACACGTCTCCGCAACAGTATGCTGCTGACATCTACAGAGCTTACATGCGGAACTCCGAGCTGCTGATGACCGCTGCTCTGAAAAGCCGCTTGTCGGACGCCTGGCAGGACCTGGCGGGCGTATATCTTGCTCAAGACTCGCGGATGCTGTTATTGCTTGACGAGCTGGTGCAGAGCCCATCACACTCGCATGTACAGCACAGGCTTCGCGAGATATGGCCCACGGCTCCGTTTCACTTGAGCGAGCAGCTTGTGCCCGAGTACACAAGCGAGCTGGATGTATCACTGGAGTTGATACTGGGCCCCAAAATGGAGACGCTGTTCCCGAAAAAGCGCTTAGTTGATGCATGGCATATGATTGTGGGCGCTTTTAGGTCCGGCGACCAACTCGTGGAGATAACAATGGCAGAGTGGGCTGCGAGTGTGAGCGAGCGCATTTCTTCCGCTCATACGCTGGAGCCACTACTATAAAGTGGACCTACAAAGTGGAACAAAAAATCGAAAATATGTATAAATTAATGTACACCAGTCAGCAAGTGACCATATGTTCTGAAGCAACAGAGGCACACCTAGCTACTGAGATATAAGCACTGCTTGAACGCAGCCCGACAGTTCTTCTGTACGTCGTAGCCTATTGTGGATACTGTTGCCATGAGTATTGGCCGTGCTGCGGCCATGGAGGCTGCTGGCCGTTTGGCTGCTGGTAAAACTGGCTCAGTTGCTCCTGTGTGTATCCTGGCCATGCGTATTGTTGTTGCCGCTGCTGCGGCTGCAGCTGTGCGATAGTTGCGGGTAGATACTGCACGCTCGGATGGTACTGATACGCATACTGCGGATACTGTCCCTGCTGCGCCAATGCAAGTTGTTGTTGTTGCTGTTGCTGCTGCTGCTGCTGATCTGGTGGCGCGCCTATCGGCGCGATTCGCGGTGGCGATGGCACCGCGCCCTGCACCGCTTGTATTTGCATTGCCGGAGAGAGCGCTGGCCGTTGTGGCGCGGGAGGCACTGAGGGCTGCTGGTGGCCATGCGGCGGTAGCGGCGGTAAGAGCTGCTGAGGCTGGTACGGAGTTGCTTGGACGTGTGCCTGCACGGGCTGAGGAGCGTTTTGATGGTTCCTCTGCGCAGGCGAAGACTGTCCGCTCGCCAACGATCGCGATGTTTGCTGGTGCTGCGCTTGCGCTTGCGGCTGTGGCTGCTGCTGCTGCTGCTGCTGCTGCCGCTGCTGGATGGCCTGGTGAGCGGGCTGGCCGGCAGGGACTCGCTCATTCTGCATTGCGGGGACTAAATGCTGAAGAGCGTGCATCTGGTGTGCAGCATGCGGAGCATGCGCGACATGCGAAACTTGCGGGGCCTGCGGGGCTTGCACAGCGGGCATAGAGGGGACGGCTCTGGCCGCGTCCGGCGTGTGGGGCACCTGCGTCACCGCCGCTCGTGGCGTCGCTGCAGTAGTTAGTTGAGTGGGCGGATTGGCCTGAACAAACTGAGGTGTGTGCGGTTGTCGCGGTTCAGTTTTGATCGCCGTTGGCTGCGCTGGCTGGCGGAGCTGCTGCGCGCTCAACTGAGACAGCAGCTCCATGCTAACGTGCGACTTATCCGCGCCCCCGTATGCAAGCTTCTCTAAAGCAGGACCCACAGCCGCTTCCTGAGCATACTCATCCTCGCTCTCGCCGCTCTCGACATCGCTCACAGTGTGCTCGCCTGAGAGCAGCTGCTTTTTGGCTTCCGAGATGTACTTGAGGTCAGACTCGACCTCGCCATCCTCGAGCCCTGTAATTGGCCGCTGTGAGGTGAGGTAGTACGCAGTGTCAAGGTTCGCGCTGACCCAGTCCAGTACGGGCAGATCTGTTGACCGCACCAGCTCGGAGCGCCGGAAGTCGTGCTCAAGGCGCACCATCTTGCGCTCCTTCGATGTGCACAGTCGCTGCCGCAAATCAATTTTGTGGCGCTGGAAGTCGCGCCATATAATCTGTGCCTCATGGTGCGCGTTTGCACGGATCGACGTCGTTTGATACCACAATAGACGCTTGATCCGCTGCATGTGAGGCCGCTCGCTGGCTGCAGAGTCTTTCGTCTCTGAGTCTGTGAAAGACTTGTGCTCCATGCTCTCCATTCGGCGCAGCACACGCGTGACGCGCCGCTCGAGTGCGCGTGCAAATACCCGTGCGAGCTTTGTATACTCAGCAGCCAGTGCCGACTGCTGCATCTTGATCTGCGATTCCGTGTAGTCCGCTGTTTGCTTGTTCGTGATTGGCGGTGTTGCTGAGTGCGCAGCCGGCTCGACGCTATGCTCGGAAACAGCAGGCTCGGCCTCGCCGTCATCGTTTTCTTCATCGGCCTCGCCTATTCCGTCATCCGCGTCTTCACTGGGGGCATTGTTTCCTTCGCCTCTATCACTCGAAGGCTGTATGGGCTCGGAAACCGGGTCTGTTTTCGGCTCAGGGGTCTCGACAGCCTCCATCAGTCCATAACGGCCTGAACCTCGACGTTGCAGATCTTGTTTCATGTAAGCGGGCTAGGGAACGTCGCAATATCTCCCTGCAGGCGTGGATGCACTGACGCCTGCTGGCGTATAGCGAGAAAAGCACGAGTTTTGTACCGTTCAGGCAGCACCCTGAGCAGGCAGGGGAAGGCGTGACTATAGCAAAAGCGGCCAATGATTTTTGGCAGCCTAAATAATCAAGCGAACGGAATATTCGCGAGCTACGCCTGGCGTTGACTATTTGGTGGTTCGTGGCTCGAGCAGTGGTCGTCACTGTGAGTGAGTCGCGCAACCAAGCCCCCTGGTAGTGAATATGGCCCCCCGCTCAACGCCGCCAACCCGCCCTGTTGCGACTGGGGTAGGCCATGGAGCACATGATTCCGCCATTATCAGTGCGTAAGCGCCGCTGATGGCCTGCATTCAGGGCAAGGTCGTTTTTTCCACTACAGCTCTCCCCGCCAGCCCATATTTCAGTGGCTCGCAGTCCGCTTAAAGGGTCGGAACCCCACAATTCGTGAGCCAGAAAGGTAGTGTTTGGACCGGCGACTTGGAAGTTTAAAGTTTCCCATTTTTCACCAGTGCGTCCTATCGGTGAGCCAGCATCATGTTGGGAATTCACCAATATCACAGTGATTCACTTGAGTTGACAAATCCGCCTGGCTAATACTCGGCTATTATCTCGCGCTATTAAACTTTGGGCCTCCCTTTACGCTTGCGCTACAAGCTTTGCGTCCCGTTCTTGTCCTGCTCGCCTTGGCTAGCAGTCACGTAGCAGTATGAGGTAACCGGACCTCCACAAGTACTCTCTTTCTCTGTTGCGGGTGTGGCGCTTCGAGCTCTGGCGTTGGCGACTTGTCCGTGTACAGCGCCCTTCTTCCGCCGCTGAATGCGACTCATTCTACTGCCGATCACGAGCACGCGCTCGCTCGTGTACTTCCAGAAACTTATGGCGCCATCTGTGCGATCAAAGCCCCGCCTGGATGATCGCATAGCGCGTAAGGCTAGCAGAGTATGGAAGAATTTTGAAAACAGCGATAAGCGCTGGAAGCAGAACATTGTACGCTGGACTGGACGTTTGCTTGACACAATACCTTTCGAGGAAAACGGGCTCAAAACGGTTCCGTCAATAAACACATACAAACGCAAGGTGCGCGGCGACGACGAGTTCGCCTCCCCGGGCCAAGCTGACCAGGTTGGACTCAGCGTGCAGAGCCTGGAGCCGATTCAGCTTGTGTACCCGTCAACATCCGAACTGTGCCCAGATTTTTCATCAGCCCAGGCTAAGCTCCACAAGTTTGCCAAGTCCTCGATAGGCAAGCATAAAAAACAGATGCTGTGGTGCGTCCTAGGGCTTCCGCTCACCCTGCCATTTGCCATCAACCCGTTCATGCCTAATTTTCCCGGAATGTATATCACGTATCGGCTGTGGTGCAACTGGAAGGCAATGAGAGGAGCTCAGCATATCCAGCACCTAGTGGAGAACAACTCCTTGCAAGGCGTTGTGTTGCCGGCGCTAAACAAAGTTTATTCTGAGCACACGAAAATAGATGCGGACTTGGTATCAATTCTGAACCGCATCTTTGCTGATGAGCGATTAGCTGCTGAGCTGGAGCAGGCTCAAAGGCAAGTCCAACGCGAGAGCGAAAGGACAGCCAAAAATAGGTCCTGATTTGCATGTGCACAGAGCAACGTGGCATCTTCTGTTAAGGATTGGTTAATTCGCTAGCCTCCCCCGCCGTTTCTAAACATTCAACGACCCTCGAGATCCATGTTACTGCACCACGGTTGAGGCTACTACGGCAATGTTCGTAAGGCTGATAACTGCTATGGGAATTAATAGAATGTAACTGTTGCGAGCAAACGGCCAAAATCTAGTGTCATATGTACAACTCGCGAGGCCACGAATAAACGAACGCCTAGCCTTGTATGACCTTCTTGAAAGGATCATTGTTGCGAAGCCGTTCGCCGAAGATGTAGAATAAAAATGGAGCAACGCAAAGGGCTAGACACACGAATCCTAGCAGCGAGGATGCCCAGTGCACGCCCATCCCGTTGTACATCTGGATAGCGAATAGGGGAAACACACCACCAAAAACACTACGCAGAATTGTATTTGAAGCAATGACGCTGGCAATGTACATGAAGTAGCAGTCGACCAGGTAAAGTAGACAGTTCTGGAAGATGACGATGAAGCCTGCGCCCACGAAACCCAGCCCCACGCACGGCACGCTCCAGTGGATCCAAGACTTCATGGTCCAGCCGTACAAAAACATACCACAGGGCATGAGCCAGCCAGCAATCATCATGGCCATTAAGCGCTCCTCAGGAGGCGGGCGGCCGCGAAGCTTCTTTGCGATCCTGATATAGCGCCTGGCAACAATGATGTTTATCGCACCACCAATGCAGAAGCCGGAGAAGAACCCAAATAGCGGCAAGTATGACGTTACGCTCGTGAAATGGTAAACTCTCTGAAATTCGTACCCAACGCTGGTGATGATGAGGAAGAACAGACCGTAGATGAACGCCGAGAAAATGTTCATGAGCAGCACAATAGGCGTGATGAGCATGACAATCGGGCGGGCGAGATGTACCGTCAGAAATTCCCTCAGGGATAAGGCAAGCTTGTCGTGCTTCGCATGCAGCGCCCAGTATCCCGTGTCAAGCCGAGTATTTCGCGTAGCGCTCTGTTCCACAACTGGCAAAAATGTTTCGTGCAGCGCCAAAAAGTTGAAAAGAGAGACGACAATGGCGAGAAGACCAGCAAGGTAGCATGCCCAGCGCCACCCATAAGGTCCTGTGGTCACAAGTAGTGCTCCGAAAACTGGCGCTGCCACAGCGCCCAAAACCAGGCATGTAGCATAGAGAACGACAGCTGTGTTGAGCACTGCTGGGTTCCACATATCACCCATGGCTCCGACGGCACCGACGATCGGTGCAGCTCCAAAGACACCGGCAATAAAGCGAAACACGGTTAGCGACGCGATGTTCTGGACGTTAGCACAAATAAGCATGCACACACCAGCGAGGAAAGTTGGGATGAAAATTCCAACTTTGCGGCCGTACACCTCGCTCAGAGGACCGAAAATAGGAGGACCCACCATGTTACCCAATACATAGATACTGAACGCGAGAGTGGCCACCTCGCTTCCGACGCCAAGCTCTTGCGACACATCCCTCGCACCCGGAGAAATGACAGACGCGCAAACTTGCGCCGAGAGCGTAGTCACTCCGTAGGCGACAGTGTGGGCAATTCTCTTGCGCAGGCTCCAGTTCTTTGCAAGGCGTGGATCCTCTGGAGAGAACGAAACAAGGCCATACTCGTCCATCAGTTGGTAACCCTTCGGCGCTAGTGTCCTGTTCCACTGCTTCTCAGGAATCCGTGCTTCAGCGCGGTCAATGACATCCTCATCCTCATTGAAGTCCAGCGAAGGCTCCAAGTCCGTCTTCTTCTGCTCAGTTTCTGATATGTTCGACTCCGCAGCTACTTCTGACATCTTGGTGTCGCCGTAGCTCGGAGACCGGACGCGTTAATAAGGAAAAACTTGAGTTATAAATGAGATCGGACTATCATGCAGGTGCAGGCAGCCCTCTCGCTGCTCGATCCGCGCTAATGTGGCGTTCTACAGCAGAGCACTAAGGCTCCCGATGCGTGAAAAGTTGTGTCAGATAACTATGAAAGATGGATTCTCTATTTTTTTATGTTTTAGTAGACAAAAAACGATCTTCTGGTGGTACCGCAGCTCCTAAACACACGCCTCCCATGCGAAGCCGGCCTGGATCCCCCACCGTCTTAGGCGAGGGGTTTCTTGCAGCTATATGCAATCTGACCAATCTGATTATTCATCTGGTTTACGGACCTGCCGTATGGGCAAAGACGGCTCAACTGCCGAATCGTCGAGAAGTATAGCAAAGAACAGCACATTCCACAACAACGATGCCACAGAGAACAGGCTAAGTATCACGACACTCCCAACCGTTTCTGCGATACCTAGAGCCATCCACAAGAGTGTTCACTCGTAGAGCCCTAAAGGTACAACCCTAGCCCATTTGAATCCAAACACTACCGACGACATTACACTCGAAGCGTCATTATTTCAGGGTAGGGGAATGCTGCATCACACGCCGCATGAATACCGCGTCTTAAGTAAACAAAGGCGTGAGAGCTCCGATATCTGCCCAAACCTTCCAGCGCAAAGGCCACACATGCCGTGTCATAAGGTTAGTTTCGAGGGTTTATCGCCAACGCGCTGAAATCTCTTACTCGTCTCGGCTGCGTTACCGGCCGCCTTGGAAGAATTGCTTAGGGTACTAGGGTATTTGTAAGATTTCGGCAAGGATGATGGGTTGTCGCTAGAGCCTATTGAGAGCTTTTCGCCACCTTTGAAGATGAGTACTCAGATCGATCCGGCTAATATTAATTTCTGAGACGAAGAGTCTCTAGCTATCATGCTTTTTCCGTTTGTCTCTTGACTTAGTGCGTCTTCCCTAGTCGTTTACTGATATCACCGGTGACAAACAGCTGACAGCCATTATTAGCTAGCTAGCGTCTACAAACTGTCTGAACAATCTCAAGCCTTGTTTGGCAGATTAGTCAGAACAAATAGGTACTGCCTCAAGTAGTAATGCGAACGGTGACGTCTTCTATATACATGCAGCTCTCTTTTTTTAGCAAAGAGCATCCTTTTGTTTTTACTGTTGTTGTCCTGATGTCTGCATCAGGTAGAGCTAGCATAACAACAGACAAACTCCTTCGTTGAGAACTACAGATCTAAGACAACGTTCGACAGGAGCATTTCTTCGAGTTTTGGCACGACAAGTTCGTATAAAACCGCTGCAGATCGATTGAAAAGATACATGATCTCAGCTTTAAGATAGCGCTTAATATGAAATGTGCACTGATAGCTTGCGTGCCAGGCCTGTACTCCCGGTCAGAATGCCACTGGTTTCCCTGAGGGCACACTTCAACAGCAAAAAAAGTGAATGGTTTGGAATTATCGCTTAATGCGCAAGTCGCATCCGATTGCCGGACCAATTCCTCAAGAACAAGAGACAAGCTCTTGTGGTGGCGCTTGATGAAATAGATTGAGTCACTTGATCCATAAAGATGCAGCTCGGAAAACGTGCTCGCGCAAGAGTAGATTGCTGCCCATTGGAAGCAGGTATGGCAGAATACTCAGTTCGGGCTGATAGGAAGAACGTGCTTTCCCATACGGGCTTGGAACTGGTGAAGGAAGAGAGATCTCAGCACATCCGTTGGGCACGGCACTCGTTCGTCTGCAGGCACCCCACGCACGCCCCTTTACCAAATAAGGGTACGGTTTCGGGCAACCGTACTGATACGTTTCGACAGATACCGATGGCGCAACAGCTAGGCGACACTACCTCCCACTCTTCGACTCCGATTTGTTAGACAACGTTTCTTGAACATTTCCTAACTGCAACGTCCACTTACTTCACTGTCGTTGTTGGCTTTATGCTTGTCCCTAACCCTGAATTCAACTGCATGCTAGACATGACAAGCGCGACAAACCGTCTTGATCTACGGGTGCGAAAGCAACAGAGGTATACCTGTCCTTTTGCAACCCAAAAGACGCATCTCGCAGGTGCGGTGCTTCGCTAATATCGTTCAATGTTGTGTCTATCAGCCACTAAAATCTTCAGCAGCCGCGGTAAGTGTGTGAGCAGGCGTATGTCACCTGGACACGCAATCGACCAGCGTTTGAATTACAGGCCTGTGGATCGATATAATACAGAGTATGCGGTCTCCTGCAGGACTCTGTAAAACAGTTTGAAAATACTTTTAGACTGATCCGAGGAATGGCAACCTTTCTTCTTATAACTCGGCAGCGCCTCACACCAGATCTGTCTTCTACCTCCCGAGAGCACAGATGTGCGATGCAAACGAGCAGATTGGAGAGACCATCAGAGAGCGGCCTGAACAACAGGACAATACAACGAGAAGAGGCGCAGCATTGTATGCATACACGAAAAGACGAATAAAGTAAGGCCTGGTCTTAAACAATTCAGGACAGCTAACAAGCCCTAACACATCCTGAGAGCCAAGATTCGCTCACCAATTGCGCTCTACTAGTGGCGAGTGAGCTTACAGAAGACGCCTCGCAGCTTCAAAAGCAGCTCTCTCCCTACATGGCCTGAATAACCGCCAGACGGTATATACGATTTGCTGAACGCGCAGTGATTGGGATCCTCCTGGTCTCGACTGTTCGCCAGAAGCCCATGCGAACAGCACGGAGGTCGCTGGTGTAACTGCCTCGTAGTATCCATACACTGAGTGCCTGCAGGGTGGTGGGAATGCTAGGACTGACTATAAATGCGCTGATTTTCGCCAATTTATGTTTGCCTCGACTCATGGACGCTAGTTTGGAGTCATGGTTCAGCTGTCAGTCATTTGACCAAACGCTAAACTTTAGTCGTTGACAGCCAGGGAGATACTGCGCTTGGAGACCCTGAGGTGGGAGCTGAGGAACTAATTACTCCGACTTTTTTGCGGATAACATGTTACTCTGCAGTCTTGCTTTCAGTTCTTATCCTCCTAATATTTTTCTTTCCACATTTAAATGAGCCGCATTATTATCTGCGGGCGGCTGCAGCCCCGGATTCACAGCCATGGCCGCCGTTATATGAGTATTAACTAATCCCAGGAGTCATCCGTGCAACGAGCCCAACATGGTTTCGCAGATGCGAGTAAGCGGACTCGCATGGCTTGCTCTCCTGTTGTGGCCATTTTTCGCCTCTGCAGATGAACCTGCGGCTTCGGATAGCTCGGGGCACTACCTCGAGAGGCGGCCGCTTGAGCAGTTTAAACTCGCCGACATCATCCTCATTTCTACATTGGACGGCGCGCTGCAGGCCCGCAAGCGAAACTCAGGTGCCGTGCTATGGACATTAGAGGGCTCTCCACTTGTTTACACGGAGCCGCCGCCTGGAGAGTCTGGCATCACATGGCTGGCTGAGCCAAGCGAGCACGGCGGCCTCTACTACTTCACGGAAGAGGGCGGTATTGAGCGTATTCCAGCCTCCGTGCATGACTTAGTAGAAAAGTCGCCCTTTGGCATTGTTGAAAACGTGGCCTACACTGGCTCGCGGCAGACAACGCTGTATGCGCTTGATGCGCGTACGGGTGAAATTCTCCATGCGTACGGCGGCACCAATGCGTACGATCGTGCAGGTGGTACTGTAGACCCGCGTCATGTTATCATGCTTGGGCGCACAGAGTACACGCTCGAGATTCACGAGCGCATTGGCGCTCCAGCATACCGTCTAAAGATTGCATCGTGGACACCCAATTCGCGCGACCAGGACATTGGCTCACAGTATGCAGAGCCTCCCGACTCTGTGTATGTCACGCCTGTGAGCAACAACACAATCATGGCACTAGCTGAACACGAGCAGCTCCCAAATCGCTGGATTGCTCAGGTGCCCTCCCTTCTTGTGCGCGTATTTGATGTTCTCAGAGATCGCGACGACCAGCTTGCGCTCGTACAGCAGCCTGCACTCAAGCTCAACATGGCGTCCGTTAACTGGGATCTGTACGTAGACGTGACGCCTCGGGGCGACTACGCTGTCGTGAGCGGACCGCGCTATGCAACGCTGCTTAACTCGGCGATGCTAGCACCGCACTGCAGCCGCGCAGGGGGGAACATCATCGGCGTCCATCCTATTATGTGCCAGGAGCGCCGGCACTCGGCAGAGAGCCAGACGCCGGCGATTTCACTCCCAGCCTCAGCAACGCAGGTATCGTATCCATTGCTAGACCCAGTACCGGACCCAGTGGCCGCACTAGACAAAGCAGAGCCGTTGTCCTCATACACAACAACGATTTTGGAAAATCTGCTTGCATTTGTGGCGATTGTGAGTATCGGAGTATCGCAGGGTTGGCTGCCGATTGCCGACGTGGTGCGGCGCATTACGGGACGCCGCGCACTAAAAGCCGATAAGGACGAGGGAAGGCGCCGGCGCCGGGGTGCTCGTGGCGGAAGGCGAGCGCGCGAGGCCAGGGACTTGCGTGGGGGTGAGCGCTTGGATGCGACCTCCCCGGACGAGACGCTCGAGGTCAGCGACGAGGTGCTCGGGTGTGGATCGAACGGAACAATTGTGTTCAAGGGCCGGTACCAGGAGCGCGAAGTAGCCGTAAAACGCATGCTGCTTGACTTCTACGATGCGGGTTCGCAGGAGGTCAAAACGCTCGTGCAGACCGACGAACACCCAAACATTGTGCGCTATTTCTACAAATGTCAGTCTGACAAGTTTTTGTACATTGCTCTCGAGTTATGTCCCTGTACGCTCGAGCACCTTGTGGAAGGCAGCGCCGGGATTACGATTCCCTTTGACCCACTCGACGCGCTGCGGCAAATCACTCTCGGTCTGCAGCACCTTCACGGCAAGCAGATTGTTCACCGCGATATCAAGCCACAGAATATTCTGGTCTCGCTAAAAGACAGCACAGAGAAGCCGAGGAAGGGGAGTGCGGGCACCGACCCCAAAAAGCGCGCGCCTGTGTACTCGTTCCGGTTCCTTATCAGCGATTTTGGACTATGCCGCAAACTCGAGGTGCAACAGTCGTCGTTCCTGCCCACCGTCGCGAGCGGCTCTCGTGCGGGTACCGCTGGGTGGACGGCGCCAGAGATCGCGTCGTACTCCGCAGATCAGGACCGCCTCACCCGCGCCGTTGACATCTTCTCTATGGGATGTTTATTTCATTACGTCCTCAGCGGCGGAAGACACCCGTTTGGAGAGGAGCACATGCGGAAGGTGAACATTGAACGGCGGCAGACGCCCGAGATTGAGGTTGGTGGGTCTGTGACCCCGGAGGCAGTAAACCTCTTGCTGGCCATGCTCAGCGCAGATCCAGAGCGGCGCCCAGATACAGCAGATATCCTGAGCCACCCAATGTTCTGGACAGACCAGGCGAAGTTGGATTTTTTGGTAAGGGTCAGCGACCGCTTGGAACACGAGAACCGAGAGCAGCACTCGCGGCTCATTGAGACGCTTGAGTCGCACGCGAAGTCCGTCGTTGGGACGGACTGGCACGAACGGTTTCCGAAGTTGTTCCTCGAAGACCTGCGCACGTTCCGACCATATCGTGGCCAGCGCATTCTGGACCTCCTCCGCGCGCTGCGAAACAAGCTGCACCACTACAATGACTTTTCGCCAGAGCTGAAGAAGTGTGTGGGTGCTGTGCCATCAGGGTATCTTTCGTTCTACACGACTCGGTTCCCAGACCTATTTATGACTGTGTACCAATATGCGCACGACAACTTTCGGGAGGAAGACGCATTCCGACAGTTTTTTGCGTGATTTTGGTACATGTTTGTTCAGTGGCGGGGCTATCTTTACGCTGCTCAAAAGTGGCTCAAAGTGGCCTAACAAGCCGCTGCAAACGTATTTAATTCTCTATTTATTCCGTGGTGCGAGGAAGTGGACTTGCCCTCGCCCTTGTGTTTACATAACATGAGTTTTTATTTGTCTTGATCCGCGTGCCTCATTAGAGCCTCCAGAGAGTCGTCGCTGATCGCTGAGTAGAAGTTCAAATGGCTTTGACGAACCAGCAGTTGCTCACGCGGGGCGACCGCAGGTATGTGGCTAAGAAGAAGGCCGCTTCCGGCGCTGTGCTCGAGTACAACCCGGATTCGCGGAAGGACTTTTTAACAGGTTTCCACAAGCGTAAGCTCGAGCGCCAAGCCGATGCGAAGCGGCGCGCTGAGGAGCTGAACCGCCAGCAAAGAATTGTGGAACGTCGCAAGCTGCGTGAGGCTCGTCGCGAGAAGGTAGAGCCCGGGCTCGAGCGACTGAAGGAGGCGGAGGCGCTCATTGAGGGCCGTCGCACGGCCTCTGAGGATGATGAGACCGTCGACGACGATAAGCTTGAGCCGCAGAGCGAGGGCGAAAATGAGTTTTCAGGGTTCACGGACAGCTCTGGCATTCTGAAGCGGCGCGACGTGACGTACGGTGACTCTAATGTTACCATAGAAGAGATCAGCATGGACCCGTATGTGGACATGAGTCGCAGCGAGGCTGTTCTTGACGAGGCGACTAGAAAGGCGAATGAGTATGCTTCATACGTGCAGTCCTTGGATAACGCTGCTGCGAAACAGGAGGAGCAGCGCCAGCGCCAACGAAAGAAGAAGTTCCGATATCTTCCGAAGTCTGAGCGCCGATCGGCGTCGCGGAAGCGTCGCTCATAACGTGCTTTTTGTTTACATACCTTGTCCTCCTTCGAGAGTCCTATTTATTTTGGCAGTCAACGCAGTCACTAGAACCCAGCACGTATCGAGAGAGCCGTACTGCAACTTATACCCTCTGGCACCTGGGCTTTAAACTTGACTTGTGACTCGTTTACTTCCGAGCCCAACGTGCCTCTACATTCAGCGCTGCGACGGTGAGGAAATCCGCTGATTCGCGACCAGACAGTCCGTGCTCTCAGCTCGGTTCGAACTATAAATTAACGTATCGTCAACTAGTGTGCGCTACTCGTAATGAGTCTGTAGAATTATTCATCTCTAGTGAGTGCTAGGCTCACCGTGACACACACTATGGAAAGCCAAGCCAGTCTTAAGCTCTGCAACTTTGTTCCTGTGCGCATTCTGATTGAAACACTCTCGACACGAGGCTTCTTCTGCCGATTGTTTTACGCGAGCACCATTAATTCTACGCTTCTGTTCCGCACTCTCCCCGTGTTCAGTCGAAGCCAGGCCCGCACTAACCTTCTGCCGCGCTTTATTTAATTGTCACTGTCGTCGGCTTGAGGGTGTGTGCACAACAAGAGCGCCTCTCAATGAGCAGCACTAGCTGTGAGCCGTACCTTAATTCGTGTCACTGAGTGTACATTATGCTCTACTCCTGCTGATCTACTTACACAGCGCCGAGTTGATCTACCGTGAACGCGTTCTGTATCGCTACGTGTCGCGGATTTGATGGTTTCGCGCCGAGTTACTCCCGGCTATTTGGAACGACTTGCCGTGTAACCTCCATTTCTGCGGAGTCTCCGGTATCGCCATACGCAGGGCAGGAGTCTCGGCTGTCTGGCGCGCTGTTTGTGAGTATGTCCATTGGACTTTTCTGATAGGAATCGGATGCATAATGCACACATACTTGCGCAGGGCTGCAGCGCATGTCTCATCTGCGCATCTCCTTGCCAGGGCCTGTAAACTTCCGTTCGAGCCTCTGCCGCCCCTCGGATTTCAGACGCTCTATTGACCACTTTTTAAAGGGGCTTCAATGGCCCCTCGTGGAGGACATCTCGATCCACTCCAGCTGGGCCCTTCATGCCACCTGCTCGCTGCATTGCTGCCCCTACGGTCCGTTCGAACAGGTGCAGCGCATTTCCTCCGTCCGCATGACACGCCTATGTCTGCAGTCTGTTCTGCAGCTCGATAGAGTCTGTCAGGTCCGCAGGCTCGCTCTCAACCCGAAACACAACCCACATGCCACGACGCATGAGCTCAACGGCTTGTAGAGTAATTATACGCGCCTCAGATGGAGCACTTGCAAGAAACGAGAATCTCAGCAGCGAGTCTATTATGGCTGCTGCGATGTATGTCCACCGCGGGAACCGCATGCGTGCCCCAGTGCGCATGCGGCCTAGACGCCAATCTACGAGCAGGTCCCATGCCAGACTGTAGATCGCATTCGCGAAAAGCGCCATTACGAGGAGATGCTCGAAGAAGGCGCGAAGCTGTTTTATGCCCGGGTCTTCGTCGGTCAAGGGCGCGATCTGGACGCGCAGCGCGTGGGGTAGATTCCCAATGAGGTACTTCACGAGGTTCAGCAGGTGAGTCCTATCGCGCGTCCGTCGAAAGTCGAGCACACACTGCTTCACACGGATGCCAGATGGAATGCTCGCGACAAGAAGCGTCTTCTGTCCAATGAGGGCCGGTCGATCCACAGCATCGCCGACAGGCACGCGGTACCATGATAGCCCCACGACAAACGCTATGTCCGTAAACACGTTCGCCATTGAGACGAGCGCATCCGAAACGAGGATGTCGCCAAGGCGGTGCTCAGTGCTGAGTCCGCCGAGTGATACGCGCGCGAGCACACGCCGCAGTCGCTGCTGCTTCAAAATTATGGCAATCGTCAAAATGAGCGTCAATAACCCGACTGCACGCGTTTGCACAGACGGCAAGAGGAGCTGTTGCGCTGCCACTGCCGCGCTGCCGCCGACGACAGCGAACAAGAGCAGGTGCGCGACGCGCAGGGGTGATGACGCGCCAGCATTGTGATAACCGAATGCTGCGGCAATACCGATGTCTGCCTTTGCCAGCAGCGCCGCATCAATGGCGAACAGGTAGCCCGCGAGCACAAGCAGGCCAGCCACGCGCAGCTCCAGCATCTTCGGTCCCAGGGGTCGGGGAGTAGGGCGAGTTTGTCAGGCATGTTTACTTTAGGGCTCTCTCTGCGCGTGAACGCGTCGGCCTGTGTAGGCACCCAACGGGAACGGCGCAGCTGTAACAGTGTATAGCGAATTTATTTATGGACTAGCAGCATGGATTAATCGAATAGTTGCTGACTTGACTCAATGGGTTAGCTCGGTTCACTTCAGAATTTTCAGTGTGTTTGGTCGTTTAAGTCGTCACTAAATGTCCGTTTGGGGCGACAGCGGTCATCAGTAGTGTGCCTTACTTACGATTTGTGCAGACGTGCCGCATTCAGCCTTCGTTCGCTGACCGGGTCCGCTAGTGAAGAGAGAAGAAGTGCATTGTGTGTTTTTTTCTTATGATCCCGTGGTTCCGGGATACTGCTAGTGGGCACAAAGGGCCAACGTCTTTCTACCGCTAACCTGTCTACAGGATGCCGCGGTGCGCAATTGAGGACTGGATAAGCGCTCTAACCCAATTCAGTGGTCTGCAAGAGCGGATCATCGTACCTTTTGATCAAATATTTTATAGCTGGTTTACGATGGACTTAGAGGGTTTCTTCTGTCAAGGGCAACCGATGCTGCCCTCTCTGGCTGCGCTTTGAGTCTCTAGCCTCCAAGACCTGTAAATCTTGTCAACGCTTTACAAAATGAGCAAACCCTGTAAATTTTCTACCGTACTAGAGTTGTGCAGCCAAGATATCTTTAGCATTCGATATGGACCGCTGTTGTGCAGCCTAATTATACAGCACAGTAGAAGGGAAATAGTACCACAAACTTGTCAAGGTAATTAATTTAAACAATGATACGACGAAGGCCTAAGCAAGAAGATCCTCGGCTATGAAAAGGAGAGTTAAAGCGGCGGCAGCCACAAGGGCACTCGCCATGCCACGCAGGAAGCTATTGTCACCCTTGAAAGTGGGGTGAGACTCCTGCCACCTCTTCCCGCGGCTCCTCATGTTCAAGTTTGCTGCAAAAAGGTAGCCTGCACGCACACCGCTCACAAGCAGGGGCGCGAGGCCGGGAGCAAGGAGGAGCTCAAAGATCACAATCATCACTACGAAGTACAGGAAAATGCCAGCATTCTCACGGAGAAACGAGAACGGGAACCCAGAGCTAAACTTCGGTGGTTTCGGGGGAGCTGCAGCCGCCATCGTATTTTCGTTGAACGGGCCAGTTGCCTCCAACCAGATCAAGCTGGCGACCGTGGCGACGGCGAGGCGCCGAGCACATGATGTCTGGCACACACGTGATACGGCGCGCGGAGCAGAAGTAGTAGTGCAGGAGGGCAGGAGGGCAAAGGTGCGTCTTAGGGATTGCAAGGTGGGACATAAACAAAACGGTCATCGCTAGAGAACATCAACAGCAAGCACGCCGTTCGGCCATACTGCTGGCTCGTCCTTGATCAAGGCTGACGAGGGGGGCACCGCCTTACGCATGACCGGGCTCATGAGGACGAATCCGTAGGGCGGTTCAAACGTGCTGAGGTCTATGCTGTCGTCGTCGTCACTCGGCTCTGGCGCTTCATCCTGATGAAGGCGAGCGTACGCTGCGGCGTAAATATCTGAAACGTGCGCTGTTTCGGGGAAGTATAAAGTGAGGCGCTGGCCGCTGGGCAGGCGCATTCCCACGCGCGCGCCGGACTCTGCACCGGCAGCGTATGTGGCCGCGCGTGCAAAGATATGGCGGGTCCATGCGGCCAATTGACGCTCACGGAGCTCGTCCTCGTGCTGGCGCTGCTCGGCCTCCTCCGCACGACGCCGATCGGTCTCAAGGCTCTGCTGGTACGCACTGTCTTGCTGCTCGCGAAGCTCGCGATCAGCATCAAACCGTCGCCTCTCGAGCCTTAGAGCCAGCAGCTTCGGTTCATGGAGCTGTACTACTTCTTCGACCTTGTTCACAAACCGTCGTGTGTCATCAGGGTCATCAAATGGCCCGCTATGGCTCAGCAGCGACTCCATTACGATTGTGCTCGACTGGGCCGTGCGCGGACTGGCCGCAATAAGCACTGCAAACGGGAACTCCGTCGCGCCGAACCCGAGGGCAACGCGATATCCCTCTGAGCGAGCGATGGAGCCAAACCAAACGAGCGTCTTATCGCGCGTTGGCACACCTGTCGCAAGCAGCTGCGCAATATAGTCCTGCGCGCGAATCTCGTGCACGTCACTCGTGAGCACCACAAGCAAATACCTAAGCTCATGCTTGGCGCGCTCGACAGCCTCGAGATACGTCGACTTTGCCAGAAACGACGCTGGCGGCGCGGTGTCCCGCAGGGCTAGGGCCGGGACCACATTGTGTTTGAAATAGGCCTCTGTCACCGCTTGCGGGGGCACGGCCGCGCGGGGGCTAGAACTTAGCGCGGACGAGCAGAGGTCTGCCAGCTTGCCAAGCGGGAAGATCATCCACGAGAGCAGAAGAGGCGGCTTAAGCTCGTAAAGGGTGGGAAGTGGGGCCACGCGAGGTGCCTTGGACTTTACAAGCTCGCGCGTGTACTCGTCGTTGAGCTCTTCAACGAGTGAGCGGCGGGGTGGAGCAGCGCGCGTGGGTCTTGGTGAAGGGGCGCTTGGCGGGGCGGGGTCTTCGAAATAGACAGCTATAGCAGCCTCAATGCTCCCACCTGCAGCGTCAATGAATCGTTGTGCGCTTTGCGGGCCCTTGTTCCAGCCAGTAACCTCGATAAACGTGTCTACCGGCGTGGCCATCAAACGTCTGCTCCAGCGTCGCGAGCGCGATAAAGGTCAAGGGAGCTTTGGCTGGCGGCGGAGCGCACATGTCGCTGACACCGCCTACACGTAAGCGGCCAACGCTCTTTCACGCGCCTCAGCTCGCTCGCTCTTTTCACGCGGTGCCGGCCACGCGACCGCAGTGGCTAACATTTTTTAGGCACGGCAGCTCTAAACCAATTTACCCAGCAGCACTCGCTTAAGTACCTTTTTTAAAGCCCCGTGCACGGCCATGCACGGCCAGGCACTTCGCACCTTCTTACTGACCGTATAGAGAGGCCCTCACACCCAGGCTCGTGAGCTGCCGGCTTACATTGCGAAGCGTGGGCCAAAACCGTTTCGACCCAGGAAACCAACCGGTTTTGCATTGAGGGTCAGTGGCACCGTGACGATGTCCGAAGATCCGAGCACGCCCAAGACCGAGGTTGCGGATCTACCCGTCGATACGACGCGCGTGCAGACCGGCGCCGAGGATGCGGATCCGGACGCCGTGGAGCCCGCCGCGCTGCCAGCAGGCGCCGAGTCGCAAGCGAACGCTGAGCCCGCGCGCAACGAGCTAGACAACGACGAGCTCCCGGAGGACGGTGGTAGCCCGCCTGAAGAAGAAGGGCCTGAGGACGAGGACAGAGACGGAGACGAAGATGAGGAGGACGACGATGAGGACGAGGACGAGGACGAGGACGAGGAGGGTGCTGCGCCAGGGTCGCGCCGCAAGCGACGACGAGTACGGAACCAGTTCCTCGATGTCGAGGCTGAGGACGATGACGAGGAGGATGACCTGAGCGGCGACGAGGAAGGCCTCGCCGGCGAGGACGGGTTTGTGCAGGAGCCAGACGGCGAGGAGGCGCCCGGCACCGAGAGAGTATACAGGCAGCTCGACCGACGGCGCGAGCAGGAGCGCTTCACGGAGGAGGATGCCGAGAAGCTGGCAGAGCGGTACCGCGAGCGGTATGGGCGCAGCGCAGCATCGAAGTACGGCCAGCCCGGCGCGAGCGTGCCGCAGCAGCTACTGCTGCCGTCTGTGGATGATCCGATGATTTTCGGAATCAACTGTCGCCAGGGCCGCGAGCGCGAGGCCGTGAAGGCCATCCTGCGCAAGCAGCTGAACCTGCAGTATGGCAGCCACGCACCGCCCGTGTACTCTGCGTTCCAACGCGATGGCTTCCCTGGCCGCATTTACGTCGAGGCTGCAACGGAGGCGGCTGCGCTTGCGGCAGTGGCCGGCGTGCCGAACGTGTTCGCGTCGTCGCGCGTGCTGAAGGTGCCGATCCGGGAGTACCCGGACATGTTCCGCGTCGCCCGCACGCAGGAGGCCGAGCTCCAGCCGGGCCGGTACGTGCGCGTGAAGCGTGGTAAGTACCAAGGCGATCTCGGTGTTGTAGTAGATCTCAGTGAGAACGGGCTAGACGCGCGGCTGAAGATTGTGCCGCGCCTTGATTACGGCCGGTCGGTGTCCGTATCCGGGCAATCCGAGAAGCGCAAGCGCGGAGGCGAGCGACCACCGCCGCGGCTGTTTTCGAGCACCGAGGCCGCGCAGTATGACCCGCGCAGCCTCATGCGCAACGGCACGGGCAACGTGTTCGTGTACAACGGCGAGGACTACATCCAGGGCTTTCTGCACAAGGACTTCCGGATCGCGATGCTCGAAACAGCGGATGTACACCCAACGCTGGCCGAGATCGCGCAGTTCCAGGATGAGCAGGACGGCGACATTGACCTCGCGTCTTTGGGTGAGTCGCTGCGCTCATCAACTGCTGCGTTCGCCGAGGGTGAGCGTGTAGAAGTAACGCAGGGCGAGCAGACCGGCATGCAGGGACGCGTCACGGATATGAATGCGACGGACGCCATAGTGACGCTGCGCGGCGATCGCGAGCCATATATCGGGCTCACGGTCAGCGTGCCGGCGGCACAGCTGCGCAAGCACTTCGCAGTTGGCGACCACGTCCGTGTCACACGCGGCAACTACAAGGACGACACAGGCCTTGTGGTTGCGTCGGCGAAGGGCCGCGTGACGCTGCTCTCGGACTCGAGCCAGTCCGAGATCACGGTGTTCGCGCGCGACCTGCGCGCCGCGTCCGACACGGCTGTGCAGAACCAGCTCGGCGCCTACGGCCTACAGGATCTCGTGCAGCTGAACGCGCAGACGATCGGGTGCATCGTTGATGTCGAGCGCGACTCAGTGAAAGTGCTGGCGCAGGACGGCCAGGTCATGACGCTGAAGCCGGAGTCGATTGCGATGAAGCTGCGCGCCGGTGGACAGCGCTCCGCGACGGACGCACACGGCCGCGAGGTCACCGTCGGCGACACTGTACGAGAGCTCACGGGCGATCGCGCGCAAGGCACGATCATACACATCTACCACCAGTTCGTGTTCATGCACAACCGCGAGCGAACAGAAAACCTCGGCGTGTTTGTGAACCGCGTGTCACAGATCGCGACGGTGGCCACGAAACAGGCGCGCGAGAAGGGCATTGACCTGTCGCGCATGAACCCGGCCGCGCAGGCATCGGCCCCGGCGCCCACGCCGAAGGCAGCGCACTTCAACACAAGACGCATCATTGGCCAGAAGGTGAGCATTGGGCCCGGGTCTGGGTACAAGGGCCTGAAGGGCGTCGTGCGCGACGCGTCCGAGACGGCGGCGCGGGTCGAGCTCGAAGCAAAGAACAAAGTTGTTTCCGTGGACGTCGCCAAGCTGCTGTTCATCTCGCCGGCCACGCGGAAGCTTGTGCCGCTCCGCGAGTTCATGAACCCGTACGGGCGCGGCCCCGGCGGGAAGGCGCTGCCACGCCGTGTTGATGTCTGGCATGCTCAGCAGCTCAACGTCAGC